>MDJU01000050.1:0-93643 GCA_001721665.1 Trichoderma pleuroti
CCTTACGGGAAGTGAAGACGTCTCTGCTACCAAGTCTTTGTTAGATGCTGGTGTAAATGGCCTACCTTTACTACTGGCTGCTATTAAAAAGCATCATCGTGTCCTTCTACAGAGACTAACATGTATTCCCCCTTGTAGATTATTTGTGCAAAACCCTGGACTCTACCTCCACGAGCAGGCTCACGCGGCAAAGTCTGAGAGCAAAGGACAAGAAAGGAGGATGGGAAAAGGGAGCAGTGAACACTTTACATCTTCTTAGAGTGAGAGTGAGAGAGATACCAAGGGAAACACATTGAAAACACAAACAAGGCAAGGCGAGGAAAGGGAATAGGAAAGGGACAAGCCAAAGATCAGCGTTGCATGTACAGTAATATTTTTTTTTTTCGGAATACCGCGATGAATGAAAACCGCCAAATCAAAACTTCTCTACGAAGAGGCCTCACGAGAGCAATCTCAATCTCCGTCCCCGTTTCCTCCTGCTCCATCCATCTTTTCTTTCTTTGCATTTTTTCTTAGCATTGGTTGGCATTTGGTGGCATATGCTGCAGTGTATTATCATTGTTCTTCATGTTGACAGCCTGCACTTCTTTTTTTCTTTCTTTGTGTCTTTTTCATTATAGTCGTCGTTGTTCATTCACACTGATTTGGAACGAACAAGAGAGATGAGCATGTAGTGAAGGAAATACCACCGTGTTCACAGTCAAGTACACCGGATATCGATGAAGAATGTGAACCATATTGGGACATTACAATAACACGATGCATTGAATACGGACACTTTGAGAATGCAATGCTTGATTATTCCCTTGTAAAGAGATTCCTACTATAGTTACGTAAGAAGAGCGACGTCGTGCAGGCATGGCTCATTGCATGACCTCTCCGTCACGGAGCGCTGTAGCTGAAACTCCTTCGTCGCTCAATCAGCTCATATTCCATATTCCTCGGACCACCGTCTCGCTGCCATAGTACCGCTAGAGAAGAAAAAAAAAAGAAGACCGCGGTAGGCATCGAGTGGGAGGGCACTCAAAACAGCTCAAAAGGCGCTTACTTCGCCCTCATTGAGCTCTTTGAGTTGTTTGTAACTCTTTATTTCACCCTCATCGAGCTCATAGAGTCGTTTGTAACTCCTTGCCGACCAGGCATCTATTCAAGAACCACCATGATTAGTCGTCTGTCATGAGCAGGATTGCATCTGGTGGATGAAGCGACTTACCTCCATAGTTTGCATAGTACCATTCTCAAGGATCCGCTCAATCGCCTCATCGGCATTCTCAGTGTCAAACTCGGCCGCTAGTGACATCTTTGACGCAGAGTCAAAGGTTCCCTGGGCACCTTGTCTGTATACGAGTATCGTGTTAGCCGCCTGCACATCCCAATTGTTTTTTTTTTCCGGAGACATGTAGCAAAAAACATACCGATGTGTCTGAAACACCTGGAAAGTCGAGATGAAATGAGCTAGAGGAACGCTCCTGTCGCTCTGCCACTTCTTGTACGTGTCGACATCGTCCACGAAGACAAGGAAGTCTTCCTGCTTTCCCTTGTAGTGAACCTTGGACTGGGTGGATTCTCCTCGAGTCATCTTGGCTGCAGCGGGTTGCGTTCGTGGGACAGGGGTGTGTTTGCTTGTTAATTTAAAGCGGTTGGAGGGGGGTTGCGTGACGTTGCGCTAGAGAGGCAGCTTGATTGATTGGGTGCTTGTAGGAGGAGTCTTGTCTGGAGTGGTGTAAGATACGAAGAAGATGAAGAATAAATATCAAAAGATGGATGCTCTTATTCTTTGTCAAAGGTAGAGTTCAATGTGTAGTGAAGATGGAGAAGGAAGAATTGGAAATCGGGAAGAAGCTGCAGTCTTAAAGAAGTTGCTGTGAAGAGGGGAGCTGCCACGGCCGACTACGTCATCGTGGCGTGCGGACTGTGTACATCTGCGCACACCTGCAGCTGGTACCGGGTCGCAGCTTCCCCGGCTCACCGCAGCTGATTCACTGCACGGTACATGATGACCTCATCATTGTCTGTATCCGGCACTGACGACACCGCGCAATACGTAAGAGTTGCCCTTTGCTGTGGATCGTCTTAGCCGGCGATCCAGGAACAATTCACACTTCCATGGCAGCTCTTGATATTCACCGTCTCAATACCTCAGTATTCAACCTCAGCTCGTCAATTGCTCGCTTCTCCGGCCTTCTACTGCCATCCTCGGTCCCACCTCCCATGGTTCAAGGTATGGATGCACGGGCACAAGTCTCACAGTCTCGCCTACATTAGTAGTTTGCCCTGCTAATGTGGCCCGCGGCAGATGACATGCCAGCTCTAGCACCAGATCGCCCCAAGGTACTGTAACAAGTGCAGCACCTTTGTTGTGAAATAGCGTCATCGCCATCCATTGGTCCTCCTGATCCATCTACTACTCAATCCCATTCTCACGTGAATAATCTACATGTATTTATGCCCTGACTTCTCCAGAAAATCTGTAGAACCAAGGGGCTAAGCATATATAGGTACACAAAGCCCGTAGATATGCTTATTCTGCCTACCTTGGTAGCCAGACTGAACCACTATCCACTCCACTCACAGTCCCACGCTCCCCATTTCCAAGCAACGTGCATCCAACAACTTGCCTGGCCATCCCCACGCATGACAGCATCCTCTCAATTACAAATCTCTGCCAATGGAAAGAAACCTTCTGAAACTGCCAGTTCCATCGTTCTTCCCCACACCAAGCTTGGCCCATCGACCAAGATAGCGGACCTTTTCTGTTGCTGGTTTTCTCGTCCTACCCATACTCTCGGGAGGTGTTGTGGCCTGGGAATTCGTAGCCCTTGTCGATCGTGGAATCGTGTTGGATGCTATGCGAGCGGGAAAGATGTATGTGTCGCTGGTGGGATCTGACCTTGAGGGCGCATTCTCCTGTGCCCGGCGTCGTCGAAAGCTTCCCGTAACCTCCTTCATGCTACGAGCGGGCGTCCCTAGCCCCTTGGCGGTGCGCTGTCTCTTCACCTTTCTGCCTGCTTCTTCACCTATACACACATCGTCGCTCGTAATCGAATCCATTGGACGTAGAATACCCCGGCGCTTGATAGTTTCCATGGCAATATGTTCACAAGATTGATTCTTGTGGGCACAAGAGACCGATCTCTTTGTAAAGGTGCTGGCGAAGCTAGCCACGCTGAGTTTCCTCATGACCGTAGATGCCGAATTTCGAACCATGTTTTCACTTCGAGACTTCATCGTCATTCCGGGAAACGGGAGCACTTCTCTGCTCCATACGTCTGACAGGAGAGCCTCCAGTCGAGCTCGCTCACCTCTTGGCGGCGCAAGCACCGGTATTCGAGTTGTGGTTGTTAGCAGAGACTGAGAGCGGTTGATGGTCGAAGCCGCAGAGGCATTCCCGCCGTGATCTTTCAATACATTGGTATTCTTCAAGATGACTTGGCATAGAGGCGATTTGGCTCCCCCCACAGTGGTGGCCCGCTGTATAGATATCCGCCGAACAAGTGTGCCTTGGGCCTCGGTTAGCAGATGACAGACTCATTCATGATCATGTGGTGATTGCGTACCCTGCTTTCCAAAAACAGACCCCAAACTCTTTATATTCATATGTATTGTGCTGAACACATCCGGCCCCTTTACCCCTTGGTCATCGCTCGGCGGCCGGGATAATCTTGCTCTCCATTCCGTTTCCTCCTTGGACGTACAAGCTGTCATGATGATTTCGTATAATTGGTGATCGCATTCAAACACTACCTTCCAAGAAAAAGGCGCGGTGTGGCACTGTAACCCTGGTAGCCGTTAGTTTTCCCGTCTACAGAGCAGACTGTTATTTCGAGTGCCAAAGAGGTGCCTGAAAGGCTCACCTCGTCCATTATCCACTTTTTCGATCCTGATTCCGTCAATATTGATACAAGCCATGATGGTGTAAATCGGGTCGACCTTGCCCGCAGAGGCAAGACAGAGCATATCGCGATAGAGTAGGCAAATGAAATATTGACCATCGACTCCTTCATCTGTCTGCCAGCATACGTGAAGTGTTCCGCAAAGCCGAATGTGGCCAAAAGACCGTATTTGTCTTTTGGAAATGGCATCGAATTTCTAGACTGAGAGTCAGCTTCTTTAGGCCCTATCATGGATTGTCAATTCGAATGTACTCTGTCTGGGAATACTAATCGATCCTGTAGAATCCACGTTTTTTCGAGCGTAGACTTGATGTTCCCGTCATTCGATGCCCTGTTGATCTCCGTGGTTGCTTCGCGAAGCCTGGTTAGGGTATTGTCGACTTCCATGTGAGAGTTTGGACAATCTGATATTGGAGTGCATTTGAGAAGCTCGGAAAAGATGAGTGGGTATTTACAGATCCTCTGGATGGGCTGCAGTGTGTGTTAGCTATTTTCACACGGAGAGCGGCATTGTCTGAACGAGAACACCTTGACAAGCAGGTCATTTATAGTTAGAGCCTTTTTGGCTCCATCTTCGCTACCTTTGACGGACCCCAACGCCATCGCCAAGGCTTCAAGGCCCTTTTGATACGTCTCCCAGTCTGGTATGGTTTGCTGGGCTGAGGCAATGTCTTTGATCATCATCTCATATGTGGCTCCGTATTCCTCGTATATGAAGAGCCGGCTTATCTGGAAGCAGAGCAGGTTAGTCCAACTATAGTTACGCAATATGGGGAGTTGATACGATGTGGTAAGCAGCTACCTTCTTCCCAAAAGCTTTTGAGACCTCTGCCGCCACCTGCGGATCTGATAGCATGCCTGGGGCTTTCAATAGCCATCTTGCTTTCCTATTTTGCTCTGGCGAAAAGTGTTAGTTTGCGCATGTCTTGTAGATGTACAGTAGGTGGTGCGGGTTGGCACGTACAGGTGGCGGCCGTCAGCATGATGAGGCGAGCCCAGTGGTTCTTGATAAGCTTTCCCATGGTTGCGGTTTAGAGAATGAAGAAGATGTAAAAAATTGTCGTCGTGATCCGGTTTCTTTCTTTCCTGTATTGTCTTTCTCGTCTCAGGCGTTGTTGAGAATTCCCAGATGTTCTCTTCCTTTGTTTTTTTTCCCTTGGACCCTTGAACAATAAAACCACAGCCAAATCGGATCTACCGAATACTCCTCGAAGACGAAAAAAAGAAAAAAAAAAGGTTAAAATAAAGTTTGATTAAAAAAAACAAGACAGGTACCGGACCTGCGTATCAGAAAAGAGAAGTGAAGTGAAGAGAAGGGGAAGAAAAAAAAAAAGGACACCGAGCAGACTCGCAGCTGGTGACACAAAAGAAAACGAAAAAGAGTGGCCAAGGAAGAACCAAAGTCGAGACAGCAGAAGAGGGCAGGGCGGTTCAAGTCTATATTGGAACCCGGGCGAGAGAGGCAAAACCCCGCCTGAGCGGCTTGGGCTGTCCTCCGGAAGTCCCTGGATGGTTTCTCTTTTTGGCGCCTGTGCGTTTGGGGATCTTTTGGCGCCGACGGGCAAAATGAGACGGTTTGAGGCCTTGAACTGTATCAGGTCCCGGATCGCTAGCGAGATGGGCAGCCGAGGGATCGCCTGGTCTGCCTCAGCTGGGGAGCCCGTCTTGGTAAGAGTGGCCGTGCTGGTGATGCGTGTCGGGCGTGGATCATGGGCTTTGGGGCGGATAGATCGATATCCGTTTCGAGCCAAGCAAGGGTGGAGAGACCTGAGGCAGATGTCGAACGAGGAGCTTGTTTGAGGTTTGTTTGGCGACGAGGGTTCACGAGATGGGCCAGCAGCTCGAAAATCCCAGATCCGGGGGTGCGAGGGGGGGAGGTTATTTAGACACAGGTTTCAAGTTGCTGGACTAGGCGTAGTAGCAAAGTAACGAAAGTCGTCGGTGGTCGTGGTCTCGTACAGGGGAGAGAGGGGGAGAAAAGGGCCTGCAAAGGGGAGGCCGTGCAGCTGGATAAACGCAGAGAGGGTATCAAAAGGACGAGATGTTTTCGAAGCAGCGGGAGCAAGAGAAGATGCGGGCATGGGCGAGTACATGTACTGCATGTATGTATGCACCGGTAAGCGCTGGATACTAGAGTATCCTACCAGGCCGTCTATACGTCTAGGTAATACAGTCTCAGCCGATCGCACGAGAGCCAAGCCGGCGGGCGCAGTGGGACCGCGGACTGCTGCAGCTGCAGACGAGCTACTGCCTGCGAGCCGTGCATCGTCACACAAATGGCGTGTGCGAAAAGGCCGCCTGTCTGGCTCGTCGTGCTGCTTCTTTTGGTGTTGCGCCTGTGTTGGGCCGGGCAGCGCAGCGGCCATTGGTGCATCGCCGGCGGTTACAGAGAGGCCCACGGCCAATCAGCGCGCATGCCGCTGCTCCTGTGCGGTCGGGGGAACAGGGGGTCCAGGGGTCCAGGGGGGATGGTCCACTGTTCTGGCTTATACGGGACCCCTGCGATGCGGCCAATTTGCCATCCAGTGAACATGAGAGCTTGATGGACGGGCAGTACTTGCGAGATACCACTGGCCGGGCGGGATGATTGCCGTATCCAGCGCCCGCCTGCCAAGTATTGCTGCGGTAGAGTGTGTCGAACCAGCCGCACATTGGCGAGAGCGAGCGAACAGGCACGTCGGCATGATGCAAACTCTGGGAGGCCCGTTTGGGACAGTGTTCTGTATGTATCCGTATGTTGGGTCAAGTGCTTTCTTGTTCCCTTGCAGCTCGGAGTTCTGATCCGGGCATCGTGTTGCTCCGCATGCCTTGCATTCGGGATGCAGTCAATAATTATTTATTACATGAACCAACAACACAGCATTTCCTCTCTCTGCTTTTTTATTTTCGCCATTTCTTCAATAGCAAAAAGAAAGACGAGAGACCTTGCAACTCCTTCTTTTCGACTCCTCGGACAGAGGCGCGACCACGGCAGTCTCACATGGCCCAATTGTGAAGCACGCCGCGTTTGACCTGTTTCGTCTAGGCCAGCAAAGCCGCCTCCGCTGCGGGACTCGCTCTCTCCCCTGTCCGTCTTGACGCAAAAAAAAGAGAGAGAGCGAGAGGGAAAATTACAAGCTACCTGGGCACCCATGTCCTGTGCATGATATCTTCGGTCCGGGGGGGGGGGGGTCCTGGAAATAGAAACTTGCGGGTCGCGATGCCAGTCTCTCTTTTTGTTTCTCTGTGGCGTCATTCATCATTGCCCTTTGAGATCTTGCTGTTGGTTGAGCGTCCCCTTTTTTTCGGTGCTTGCATTTCCATGTCCCGCTTGCCACGTTGGCGGGAGCAGGCGATGCTACATTGTGTTTGTTCGCCTTGTTATGTTTTTTTCATCAAATTGTTTCGCATGCATCAAGATAAATAAGCTTTTTTTCTTCCCTCGTAGAAACAATCTCTGCCATTGACTTCATGCTTTGGTTGTTTATACGGCGGCACTTACGGAGCAGCCCAACATCAGCGTCTCCATTATCATTAGCATATCAGTGTCACCTTTTCTCATCACATCAAATCACTCTACATTAGCATGCCCAGAGCAAGCCGAGGGCCCTCCGTCGGATCAACGACAGACCGCTTAAACGGCCTTTTGTCTGACAAGTGAGAGGGAAAAAAGAAACCATCTCGTACTGCTCACTATTTCGAGTCAATGGCCAGGCAGGCCGTCGAAAACCGTGGCCCCGGCGGATTACCTTGGAATTGCCCTCTTCAGCCTCAGGGCGGCTCTACACCCGCGCTGATTGGCTCCCCTCTTGCTTCCCCCAGCCAACCACCGCCGCCATCACCATCGACTGACCAGCACTACTAGTAGGTGTTTGCCCCATTGCGAGTACGTACATGCAAAGCTCTGGTCTGCATTGACCGCCCATTTTCATCGGATTTCTTCTTCTTCACGTGGGCTCGTGGCGCATGGATCAATGGCCGTGACATTGGCAATGGAAATCTGGCAGGCAATCACAGCTCGGTGACGAGACATGTAGCCCGGGACGAACGATGTGAATGACATGGCCAGGCACAAATGACGGGCAGCCGACTCTGGGTGCATGAAATTTCATCCCCGCTCAAGCAGCCACTCGTACAAGTATGTGCTGTAGTAGGCATCTTTCATCATGCTTATTGATCTTCTAAAAAAAAGGACAGATAGAAAGCCATCCACCGCACACTCGAATCTCTACTGGCCATGTCCGTCTCTCTCGCCCGAGGGTGACTGAGCCTGTCCCCAGATGCTCAACCGGCGATTGGCCTCGTGCCCATGTGTAAAAAACGAAATCACCCTGCCGCCCTGCGCATCGCCGAGCAAGTCGCAAATCTTGCTCTGTCCCTCTGCACTAAACACGAGCTGTGCCAGGCTCCCCAATCCCGTCGAAACGTCGGTCAAAATGTCCACATGTTGCGGAGGGAGAGCCTGGCCGTGCACGCAATGCGATGCGAGCCCGCGCATCTCTGCCACTGCCACTGCATCGGCCTGCCTGCGACGGGAAACGCTGGCGGCATGGGCTTGAGCACATTGACGGCGCAGGGCATCCAAGCGTCCGACCAGTTCCGCTGCAGACGACATGGGGATGATGGGGACGGAGGCCATGCCGTGCGTCACGATGCTGGGGCTCTTCTGTCAGGGACGGGCGCTTGCGCAGATGCCCTGCATACATGTACGGAGTAGATGCAGGTCAGGTATGTTATGTGAGCTCTCACCTCATCTGCAGGTCAACCAGCGAGTCCACACGTCCGCCCTGGTCCAGGAGCAGCATCACGGCTACATTCTTGCCGCCGTCGAGCATGGAAAGCCGTTCGATTCTTGCTTTGGCAGCTGCTGTTTGGGCCTCTTCGGATGACAGCAGCAAGATCCTGAAGAAGCCCCGACGAGGCATGCTTTGCGGTCGATGCGTATTTTGCGGTGCCAGCGCAAAGGAAACGTCGTAGCCATCGAGAGTCGTCTCTGGTGAGCAATTGGCATCAGCTTCGGCCTTTGGATATTGGGGTCTTGTTGGGTTCTTGACTCGCCTTTCCAGCCTGAGCCAGTAGTTCGTGAAAGGGCTGGAACCACTGCTGCCCAATCCCTTCGCCGCCGTAGAGACGAGCAAAACATTGTAGTCGTTGGCTTTTGGGGGACAAGGAAAGTTGACAATTTGGCTGGTTGTCTTGTTCTTCAAGTAATATCTAGGTAGTTTCCCTCTCTTTTCAGGGTTCTACTTGTGTTGTATGTATAAAAGATGTAAGATATAGCCCAACGCTCCCCGTGACAGCTGGCCTGTTCAATGTGGGAATGAGCCTCTTCGCTCCTTCTCCACGCCATTCATGTCCAATTCCTTTCCCATTGATCCTTTTTAATTATCCATCGACCTTTATTCCACACGCTTTATATCCAGTATAAATGAAAAAATTCGAAGAAGAAAAATACATTGCTTGCGAATTTGAGTGGAGTGTTGAGCGGCCCAAAAAGACCGAGTTTGGTTGCACCAAGAAGCCTCAGACCCCATATGCAATTTCGAATATTGCCCTTGTCGAGAGACGCAATCCATCATCCGCCAGGGTTGATGCTTTACAAGCTCGCCATATCAAAGCTATTGGCAAATCGCAATGCCTACGTTGGTAACTAGACAAGGCCACGGCGCCGGTGAATATGCTGCATGCTGCTTAGGAGCTGACTTGCAATGACGGGAATAGCGGCTGCTTCGTCTTTGGATCCTTCAATGCCCTGAGAGCGTCCTCGAGAGATTCGAATCGTTGCCTCTGCTTCTCTTCGGCATCTGCGAGCTCCTCCTCCTTCTTCTGGAGCTCTTCGAACCTTCTATTCAGCTCGTCAAACCGCTCCTTGTTGGCATCGGGCTTTTGTGACGATTTCCAGTACTCGTATATAATCAATGCTCCCGCCACGGTAAGTATAAACGTGTCGCCCGCAACATCGGCAAACAGATCCACAGCCTTGGCTTCTGGCAATGGTCGGAATTTTCGCCTCCACACGTTCTGGAGAGTAAACTTGGGATAGCTTGCCGGTTCGGGCTCGTTCTTCTTCTTCGCCTTCTGCTTGGCTTCTTCATCCTTTTGAGTTTGCTCCTGCGTCTTGACTGTGGGCGGCTTCGGCAATCTCCTTTGCTCGTCGCTCTGCTTCGGGGTCTCGGAGGAGGGCGACGGACATCTTCATGTTGAGCTGGTGGATCGCCTGGCCGTATTTGGCGGCGAACGCCCGGAATCGCGGGTGGTCATGAGCCTGGGCCTTGATACGGTTCTGGAAATGGCATGGCGTCAGCATCAAAACGACGACAGCGAAGCTCAACAGGGTCCAATACGTACCGCGCCATACTTGGAGACGTGCCGCACAAGAAGAGAGGCGAGCTTGAACAAGGGGAGGGGCACCATTGTGAGGTCTGGGGCCGATGCCGATGCCGTCTGCGGGGTTCCCTGTCCGGTTCAATGAGTTCGGGCGGCTTCGTCTCTGTCAATTACTCCATCACGAGTTCCAATGTCGTTCGAAGCGCGAGGTTTGGGCTGCACGAGCATGTGCCTCTCATGGAGGCCTTACGGGGAGAGCTAGCCGGCCATCGCCATGAATTTGCCTCTTGTCCGCGCCGGAGCCCGCGATTATTCCGGTGCCCACCGGCGCTGGCTCCTCGGGAGAGCAGCGCAGCTCAGCTCAGCTCAGCACAGCTCAGCACAGCTCAGCACAGCCCAACTAACTCGAGCCTTGCTTGAGCTGATTTGCTGCCAGCACAGCTCATACTGGAGCAAAACGCTAAACTAGGTGCCTGCGGCTATGCTCTGAACATGTCGAGACACCCTAATTCGCCAGAGCGGACCTGAATATTGTTGACATTTGATGACAGCTGCGTCGCATGTGCTTGTGCACACTTTGCCCGTTATCTGGTGCTTAGTGGGCAGAGCTTCAGTGGCAGCTAGCCACTACCGTCCGCTAAGCCCTCCCTCGCAACGCCTCCAGGCCCCTAACGGCAGCCAATCTGGCCGCTGTGGCCCCCCCCCCCCCCCCCCAATGGCCCAAATACCTCGCTACAGCCACCATTGATGTTATCAATACGGCAATGGCGGTGAGACCCGCAAGATGCCATGCTGTTGCCAGCAGCAACCAGCTCCCACAAAGTACACAAATCACAATATGGGGTCAACGTCAACTTGCCAGGGCTTCTGTGGCTGCGACTGGTCACGCTTGCGCTCACCTTTTCCTGCATCATAACCTCCATCCTCCGGCCGAGCAGCCGAGCAGCCGCCTGACAGCCGTCCAGCATTGCTTGATGCATTTTGTTGACACAGCTGCGGGCTGGATGCTTTGAAGCTGGTCACGACAAACGCCTTTGCTGCATCGTTGCTCCTTTGCATGCTGTGTGTGTCCAAGCATCCTGTGAGTTGACCTTTTTTTAGCATCGCCCGTCTGCGTTGATGCGGCTTATGTCACAAGCAGAGAGCCTCGCCCGATTCTGTTTTTTTTTTGTTTCTTTTTTTTGGTCCATTTGCCTCCCACCTGGCCGAGCTTTGGGCGCGCACCTTTTTCCGCTGCATTGTAGCTCTCTTGCAAAGGGGATCTCTGTTCTAATCGCGTTGGATTTTTTTCTTTTTGCTTAGGCTCCTCACGACACGTCCTCGGGCAACTGCTCAACTCCTCAGCTTGCCCATTCCTCATCGCTACGTAAATCGGCCGGCTCTCTCGTCGCACCAGCAAGGTCTCCGTCGCCATGGCACACAGGCTCGTCCCCAGGGGAGGCATCGACATGGAGGCGTTGTCCCCTAGGGATGTCAACGCCCAGCGAATGCCCAAACCCGCCGAAGCCAAAGCGAAAGCGGCCGCCCAGCTCAAGGCTGCCAAAGATAAAGAACACCCACCCCCTCCTCCGCCAGAGGTTGTCGAGCCGAGCAGCACAGATCGTCCGGATGGCGCTGTCTACCACATTGGAAAATTACTGGGAAAGGGAGGGTTCGCAATATGCTACAGCGGCCAGCTGCTACCGAGCAAGCAAAAGTTCGCTCTCAAGATTGTCAAGAGCCAAATGCCCTCCAAAATGGAGCAAAAGGTTAGTACCGTTGCGACTTTCGCCTTGGCTGTTCACATCCGCTCACCACGCGGCAGTTTCAAACCGAGTTGCAAATCCACTCCAAGATGCGCCACAGGAACATTGTTCAATTCTTCAGGGCATTCTCCTACGTCAACTGCACTTTCCTAGCGCTCGAGCTTTGCCCCAATGGCTCTCTTATGGACATGGTGAAGCGTCGAAAGGGCCTCACCGAGCCCGAGGTCCGATTCTATGCCGTTCAGATATCCGGCGCCATCAAGTACATGCACAGCAAGGGCATTATTCATCGAGATTTGAAAATGGGCAACATCTTTTTGGATCACCAGATGAACGCCAAGATTGGCGACTTTGGCCTTGCTGCATTGGTAGTCACTGGCAGGGATATGCAGACCATCCGACGAACGACTCTATGCGGCACACCAAACTACATTGCTCCCGAGATCCTTGAGAAGGGAAAGAAAGGCCATGACCACATGGTTGATATTTGGAGCTTGGGCATCATCATGTAAGAGTCAACCGACAATTTGAAGTGTGTATTACGGTTTGCAAAAAGCTAATCAAGACGGATAGGTTTGCCATGTTCACCTCGAAACCGCCTTTCCAGTCTTCCACTACCGACGAAATCTATCGCCGTGCCAGGGAGCGAGATTACGAATGGCCAAGTGCAGAGGTATCCCAGAAATACATTAGCCAGGAGGCTAAAGACCTGGTGGCCACGATGCTTGAGGATGCAGACCAGCGGCCGGACCCCGACGCCATTGTCCAGCATCCATTTTTTACTACGGGCTACATGCCAGCATCCGTGGAGATCACTTCCAAGCTGCGAGAAGTGCCTCCGGACCCGGACGAGTACTATGCCTCGCGCCTGAGCAGCTCTACGCTAGCCCAGTCTCACCGTAACCTCAAGGAGCAGTGCCGGGAATGCAATGTTGGACCCTGGAGCTCGGAAAAGCCTTCGCACACTCAGATCTGGAAAGAGATGGCTGCCGAGGAAAAGGCAGGCCTGACACCCATCATCCCTCTCGCGGATGGCGTAGTCTATCGACCATTCGATGACTGGCTCAGGGAACAACAGCAGATCCGCGCAAAGCATGCAGCATCCGCCTCTGCACGCTCAATCGCCATGGAGGGGCAGGAAAATGCCATCACCGGCTCGGAAAGGATGCCTCCTCCCACAGGCCTTCTGCGACAGCCACCTCAGAGTTTCGCGGCTCAACAACGATCTCAAGGCCGACCCCTCGCCCCTTCTACCTCTACAAGAAGTCGAACCGCTCCCGAGGCCGTCCTCTCTGCCTCACAAAGTACCAAAATCCGACCCCGTCCAGATCGACAAGATTCCGCTATTCGTAGGCCGTCGCCTCCGTCAAAAGAGGCCCCTGAACCTGCTACTACTGCCAGAACTATGCGTGTATCGGCAAGGGCTCAGCTTTCAGCAGCTCGGTCTGCACCGAATTTACACGAGAGGGCAGCACAAGGCTCGTCCGCAAATGTACCAACGCACAAAAGACGAAACTCGGAATCCATTCGATCAGCCACTTTATTTAGCCCCGCCGAGTCACCTACGGAAATGCCAGGGTCAAAGCCCGATGATATCCTCGACCGACTGCGCGAACTCCAGACGGAGCTTGAGCGAGCTCTCAACGCCCGTACCATGGCCATCATCTCTTCAAAGACCGCGCCGCCGCCACATCCTCATATTGTGGTCAAGTGGGTTGATTACACGAACAAGTTTGGTCTCGGTTACATTTTGAACGACGGCAGCGTGGGATGCATCCTTCGTGATATTCCTACCACTGAAGGGAGCAAGACCGCATTGCTCCCTCCCGCAGGTGTCTTCATTCGTAGCGCAGAGAAACACATCATTCGGCGACAAGATGACTCCTATATAGATCGCCATCAGCCAGTACCAATGACAGAGCCCATCAAGTTCTTTGAGAATAATGGCGAGGCTGGCCTTTCCCAGGTTACAATCTCCCCCGACCAGTTCCGAGTGACCATAAACGAGGATGGTACAGCCGGCAAGATGGCTCCTGGCAAGGACGTCTTTCAACACCGAAAGCGAGAAAGAATCATTCTATGGAAGAAATTTGCCAATTATATGATTGCGTATGGCCGGGATGACGTGCTCGCCGAAGAGGACGAGGCAGATGCCACCTTGTCTCCAGGGCAAAAGGGAACACCTGCAGAGCTAGTGACTTTCTACCAGCGATTCGGAGATGTTGGCTGCTGGGTGTTTGGCGACGGGCACCTTCAGGTAAGAAGACTTCTGACAAGACTTGTAACCCTTGCGGTGTGGAATGAGATACTAACGGCTCCTTTGCGTAGTTCAATTTCCCTGATCACACCAAGATTGTCCTGGACGCAACAGGAACTTGGTGTCACTTCTGGCATCTACCTCAGGAGGCAGCAGAGAGGCTCGCCAGCACAGGCTCAATCGGTGCCACCGCGCTGGACGACCGGGCCACACTGTCGTATCCCCTACAGACGTTGCTCAACTTCCAGACGAGAACATCAGCGCGAACTGCGACTACGGCCTCGAGGAGGCGGCCTGAGATCGAACCGGAGATTCAAGGCATCCCGGCGGCGAATGACTTCCGCCGAAAGGTCGAATTTATCAAGGACGTTGTTAAGGAGTGGGCCACCAACGGTGGTCTCGGCAACAGCTCCATGGAGAGGGAATTGCGTCTGAGGTGGACCGGATACCGAGAGACGGTCCACGCAACCGCTCCCCAAAAGCACGTTTGGGTCACCATTGGCGCTCGATGGGGCGACCAGCGCATATCGACATTTGTCGACCCATGCAAACCCTGGGAGCTGGGCGAGGAGGTGGAGAATTCAAAGAAATGAATCTACCGCGACGATTGGGGTCTATAAGCTGGGAGCTATACAAAGGCTTTTGTGTTTTTGGGTTACTTCATCAAGAGAGGACAAGGTCACTATGAATAATAAATGCCTAGTATTCAGAAGGCCTTGTTCGCCTTGATTCTCTTTTCTTTTTATCTCTCTCTCCAATTCATATGCATCGACAGCTATGATGGTAGGCCGGCGTTGCATGGCGTCGACGGACTTTGGGCTATGGAAGGATTTTTTCTGGGAATTCTGGCGTTGGGGAAAGGGCTTGCTGCTCATTGTCGGTGGAAGATGGCTTCTGCTCTTTTTTTTCTTTCGTTTTTTTTTGTTTGAAATGGGATATAATACCCTGTTGGTACATGTTTGATACGTGTTGATATTGGTTTGCGCGATGAATGATTGAATGAATCGAGTTTTTGGTTGGACACTGGGCGAAAAAGACGAAAGAGAAGAAATTGATGTTGAATATCCTCCTGATAGATGATAGTTTCAAGGGGAAAAGAACTGGAGACTTGCCTAAATCACTTGTGCAACAAAATCATAAACAAAGCGTGCTTAGTATTATCGCTCTGGGCGAGCATAAGGGGAACATGGTACAAAAAACCGGCGTCGTTCATAAACATCTTTGCCCCCCAAGAACGAGGGGCTCAAATCAACAGAAAAAGCTATGTACAGCAAAAAAACTTCATCGACCATTCCAATCCATCAATCAGTTCAGTCAGCAAGACTCAATCAATCAATCAATCGTCTGCCTCATTACAAACAAATCCGACGCCCAAAAAAACAACATCTCTTCCCTCTCTTTCCTTCATCACGTAAACGTCCCTCCTCTATGTAGCAACATCGCGATTCGTTTAAAAAAACCAATCAGTCATCTCCTTTGCCAAGTGAAGGACAGGGGGGAAACAAAGGATGGTGATACAAAAGGCGACTCTGAGAGTCATATGCGCAGGCGAGCTTGTGCTGTTTGTGTAAAAATATGCGTATGTGACCATATGTATTCCATTATTTCAAAAAAGATAAAAATAAAGTATAGAAAGGGGGGGTCCGATATTGTTAGTTTTCGGGTCATCATATGCCATAACGGCTCAATCATGCGTCAGAGAGGTACTCTTCGCTGTGGTGGCCAGGAGGAGGCATGGCCCAGCTATTGGTGTTGCCGCCCACGACGTTTTCTCTCGATCCCCAATAAGCGCTCTTCACACGCTTGTCGCGCTCAAATTCGGCCCACCTCTTCATCGTAATCTTGCTGCTGTCAAACTCGCCCTTGCTCTCGTCATGGCCGCCCTTGCCCTTATCGCCATCCGTCTTGCGGGTTTCACCCCACGAGAAGTCATCAAACTTCCAGAAAGCATAGGCTGGGAGAATAAAGTTCCAGACGGGGAGGGACAAGAGGTAGATGAACATCCAGACGACATAGGACCACGAGTGCGCGGTGACAATGATGAGAACACCGGGAAGACCAAGAATGAGACCCAGAAGCACCAACGGGATGATCTGCGGTGGCTGGTGGATAATGGACGTAATGACTATAAAAGCAACAAGTCAGCGGCTGAGGTATCTACGTGTGAAATGATTTTTTTTCATGGGGGTTCACATGGGGGTTCCATAACTTACCGACATAAAAGGTAAAGGCGATGGCTGCTGGAAGCACAAGAGTACCGACAAGCTCGACGAACACGACAAACTGCATACTGAAGCAAAAGGTGCCACAGAGATCGCGGACAAGAACCAGTTCCATGAGATTGTGAATGGTCGAGTTGATCCAGCGACGTCGTTGGGACAGCAGAACCATAAACTCATCTGGAACCGTGGTCTTGCAGACGGCCTGGGGAACAAAGACCTGTTTTCTCTTGGGGAAAGTTCGCAACATGAGCGTGGTCAGGTAACGATCCTCGCCGAGAAGATAGAGGTTCTTCTCGTGAAGAGTCTCAACCACGTTTTCAGAATAGTGCTCCACAATGTCAGGATTGGCCAGAATCGGCACCCAGTAGTTTTGTCCTCCCTTTGGTGCTTTGATGCGGTACATGCAGAAACATCCGGGCAAGCAGGTGACACCACCAAAGACAGACTCAAACGATTTAGCGAGATGGTGAGAGATGAAGTACTCAAACACCTGGATAGCTGACACCCAACTGGCTCGTTTGTTGGCAATCTTGGTCTCGCCACAGAGACCCATGATATCCGGGTCCTTGACCATGGCGGACACCATGTGGGTGAGACTGTCTGGGAAAACCTTTGTATCGGCGTCGACCATGAGAATGATTTCGTAGTAATCAGGCGAGATGCCAGTGACCTTCCATAATCCATTAAACATTTCATATTCGAGCTCCGTCATTCGCTCGTCAAACATGACCTTTTGGAGGAACGACATGAGGATGATTTGACTGTCACGCTTGCCTCGGTTACCGGGTTTGGATGCCTTCTCCTCAGCGGGGGTTCCGCACTTGACAATGGTAATCATGGGCACGCGCTGTTGCTTGTCGGCTGGAATGCGGGACGAGGACCCATAGTCGTAGAACCCGCAGTATACCTTGGCCATGTTGTGTCGTTTTGATCCACTCGCTACAGCAACGTACGAGAACGGCTTCACCATCTCGCGAGGAATAGAGAAATCCTTCATCATACTCAAGCAGACATCCGGAGTAGACACAGTCTCGCCCGCACCCTTGATGATACCATCACAGATGACGACAATAACCTTGTGACTGTTGGGGTAATCCGTGGTAGCAATAGAATCAAGGGTGGTGCGGACACCTTCAGCTCCCTCGGAGTAGGCCGTGACCAGGCACATGGTATGTGCGAGAGGGAATCCAAAGGGCATCCAGTCGGAAGGAGGCTGGGGCACGACGGCCTCGTGAATAAAGCCAGCGGGGCCGGGGCCTTCGGAAATGGGCGCAGAGCCAAAGGGGTCTGAACGAAGGAAACTCACACGGCTGTCATTGCCCTGCTTGTACATCGGGGAGGGCGGGTATAGAGAGCTGGAACCGCCTTGGCTGGCCATGGTTGTGGGAACACGGCGGGATGAAGAGCTTCGGTCTGGCCCGTACACACCAGAGAATCGGGACGTGGTGGGGAGGAACGAGGATGCTCGCTTGCTCCTATCCGAGGTCACGACAGTGCTGCCGTCGCCAGGGAGCCTAACAGGCGCACGGTAAATGTCCTCGGACCAGTCTTCAATCTGGCGATTACGCTTTCTCCGGTCAGAGCTTTGAGACGTCTTGGCGGCGGCATAATTGCGGCTGATGAACCATTGGAAAACAAGAGCCAGGGCGAACCTGGCACCGACAACGGAGAGAATCAAGACCAGAGCACAATACAGCACGACCTTGCTGGCAATGCAGCCAACAGTCTCGGTGTCAATGGAGCCAACCTTGATGATGTCCTGGAAGCACTGCATATACTTCTTGTCGGCCGAGGACTGGAACATTCGCGTCACATCGCGACCACGAATCGCCTTGTTAACGTCGGAATTTGTGTCTCGCAGCTCCTTGAAACGATCAGGGATCTGGACCTGGCTCTCGTTGAACCAATTGAGAAGGTTGAGGTCCAGGACGCTGCCGGAATAAGCAATCAGGTTGCGGGAGCTGTTCTTAATGTCATCCCAAGTAAAGTAGACATCGGCCGTGCCGTGGAGGTCGACATAGAAGGCATTTCGGGCATTGACCGTGGTGTGGCAGGAATAGCCAAGGTAATACGGAATAGTCAAGTTGGGTTCCGAGGACCCATCTTGGTTGAAGGTCGTGCACGGGAAATACCAAGCCAGGTCGCCGGAGGGATCAGTTGGGACATCAGAGCCTTCGGCAAGGGTGATTAGGTTCTTGCAGTTGCCGTTGACATTTTGGAAAAGAAAGCTGCCGTCTTCGCCAGAGTGCTTCTGGGGGAGGTCGAACAGGACGTTGGCGCCGAGGCCATCCTGCCTCAAGGGAATACCCTCAGCCGGAGGGTGGTGAGAGTTGGCCAGGTTGTAGGCTACGCCGTGGAAAATCATGTAACCGCCAGAGACCTCGTTGACACGTAGTCTCACGGGAGGGGCACTGCAGACGGCAGCGGTGAAGCCGAACGTCAAGAAACCGACAATGGCCATGATGGCCAAGATGATGCTAATCAATCCCATCTTTTCTCTCCATGCTCGGCGCTGGGCTCTCGTCGGTTTGCAGCATCCGAGGATGAAATCCGGGCACCAGAAGGTCACAATGGCGCAGTAAACATTCCAAAAGCTGGGCGGCCGCAGCTCCTCCGTCGGCTTGGGCTTGCGCTTCGAAGATCGCTTGCTCTTTTCCTTTGTGATCTTGCCCGACACGCGGCGCTGTTGGGCTGTGGCGGCATTCTTTTCGTGGTCTCCGCTGGCGGTTCGGCTACGAGACGGGCGTGGAGTCTCGTCGGTAACACTTTCGGTGTTGGCAGACCGTTCGGTCGACCCAGCCAAGTTTTCCAAGAGGGGGTCATTTCCAGTGGACGAGGGCAGGACGGTCATATTGGCGGCATGGCGGTGATAGTGGTAGTTCCTGTGGTCTCTGTCGATGCGGTTCCTCTCCGGCCTGATGAGGCTTCTCTTGCGGGTGAAGGCAGGGTCAGGAGTCCTGCCCGACATCTCCGTAGGGGACAGAGGCATGCTCTCTGTATTCACATTAGAGTTGGAAATAGTTTCGGCGTATGAGGAGACGGATTTCCCACGATGATGACCGGCAACTGAAGGTTCGTATGCGCCGGTTTCGACATCCATGGGTCGCGCACGTCGCGATGCCGGCGGACTTCGATAGCTCGTTCGGCGATCGTAGCTGGGGCTAGCCCGGGCCTCTCAGGCAGAGACATGGCTCTTATATGAAGAATGTCAGTGACCAGACGTCTTGTTGCTGCGGCAGGGTGGCCGTTGGGGACAGCATTCCAAAGGGACAGACAAGCAGAGGTCCGCCCTTGCGCTGCAGGCGATGATTCAGTGGCCGAAGCCCAGGGGAACAAGAAGGGAACAAGAGAAGAGGGAGAAGATCAACCGTCACTCTTCTACCTTGCTCTTTTTTTAAAAAGCAAAGTATAGGCGACGAAGGTGAAGCGACGACGGAAGGAAATAAACACACAGTTGCTCACCCGATGCGAAGTCAGCGCAGCAAACAAACAATGCGCAGCCAATGGGCGAGAGGCGGGTTGTTTGGGAGACGGGCGGTGGTCTGTTCAGCCTGCCCAAAACAGAACTGCGCTAAGGCGTTGCGGGTGGGGAAGAGAAAATATGGAGGCTGTAACCACCCACGGCCAGCGAGTGAGGGCGCTGTCTTGGCGGTCGCAGTGCTCCGTAGTGCCTAAGCAGGTGCTAATCAAATCAAATCCAGCTTCCACGATGGCCCACTCGCAACGAGCTGGTACCGGCCGTCAAAGTATTGACGAGCAACAGATTCGATTCTAAGCGAAAGGCGGACTCGGGGCCAAGAGGGGGGAATCGATCGAGGCAGCACAGGCAGACGCAGGCGATCGATGGCTCCCAAGGGTAAGAACAAGGCGCTCAGCAGAGAGGTAAGCGAAAGTAGAGGCGGTGGCAGCGAGCGACACGAGCCCAGCGGAACCGTTTCGGATAGAGCGAAAATTGCAACGGACGACGCAGCTTCGCAATGGGAACAGGCACGATGGACAAGGTCGTGCCGATGGCGAGAGGCGACGCGCAAGACACGCCGCGAGAACGAATGGAAGTCCCAGGAACTGAACTGAACGAGAGACGATGAGCGCGGCCTCGTCCCCAGCGCTCGCAGAGAGATTCGGGTTGGGTTAGGGGGGAAGTTGGTCCAGGCGAGGAGGAAAAAGCGACCTGGAGCTGTACGGCGCCCTCCGTGGCTATTCTTGTCGCGGACCAGCCCCAAGAGCAGGCGCGGGGGGGCGACTCGGGGAGCATTTTAGGCGGTACTAGCCCGCTAGAGGCGCCGAGCCAGATGGCATGGCCTGTTGCGTTAGTGATGGACGGATATGATGTGCGGTTGACTTGCTCGCAGCTGCTAATTCGTTGCGGTGCTAGCACCAGTGGACATCTGCGACCTGCTGCGGAAGGTCCTGCATGGCCAAGGGGTACGGGCTCACAGCCCTTGCTTTGCCCCAGATTGCATGTACAGGCGTGGCCTAGGGTACCTTCCTACCTGGTCGAACCAGTCTCGCTTGCTTGGTTCCTGGATGTCAACGCTCTGGCGCACTCGCGCTTTTCTTATTGGTGCGTTCTCTTCATTTTTTTCTTCGTGATTTTTGCTCCTTGTTTCTGATCGGCTTCTCAGTTTTCCCTGTTTCCAACCGCATGCACGGGCGCAGTACTCCACAGGCGTAATTAAAGACGGTCCCAATATGATGCTTAATTAACATGGACGTCCACACGCAATACTGCTGTGCTATGATAAATGGAACATATGATCTAGTAGATTCCCGCTCCCCACAGGTATCCTTTTTCCCCGTCTGAAAAAAAAACAGTTTCTAAGCCTAGGGTTAGACTAGAGCAAAGCACCATTACTCGTATGGTCGGCGGCGGAGAGGCAAAATGTTACATCCATCTATTGCTACCCGGGAGCTGCAAAAAAAAGCGACATTGACATCAATGCTTTCTACTGCTTGATGATTACCGTCCATGTGGATGTAGATCTTGATGCTGCGTACATCTTCGTATAGGTGCTCTAGATGTGGATATACCATGAATGGAATTCGCTCTCGTCAGAGTTTCGTGCATGGTGACAGTCTTGTGGCTTGAGAATCCCTTCACCTTAAAATCAAGCGAGTTACGCCACGGCCGCCACTGCATGAGCTGCCATCAGGTTGTTCCTGCCAAGCTTCGCATATGGAAAGTGCATACATCGATTCGTCGCAGCTTCCACGTTTTACTCTGGAGATGGATAACGTCGTCTCCCGCTTGGATTTTTTTTTCCTTCCCACCATCTCTGCCAATCCCGTTGATATCCTCGCCTCACTGTTATTTATTCGGTCTCAAGTGTCAGCCCACCGCTGCTGGAGAGCTGACTAACAAATCAATTCTAACGTTGCATAGAGAGGTACATGAGCTGGCCGTTGGCGTATCCGATACTCAGCCCCAACCTGGTGGTTGCTCTGAGCTGCGACAAAAAAAAAGGCAAAAACAACGGCGAGATTGGACATTTCAAATCCATTGCCGGTCCAAGATCAACTCATACTACGCGCAATTGACAAACCAACACTACAAAATTTGACACAGGCGTGCTCAATACGAAATACAACTCACCATCAGCCATGTACGAGTACTTGGTGCCTTAGTTGATCAGGTATGACAGCCGAAAGCCCGATGAGAAAATTGCCGAGTCACCAGATCTCACGACTAAAAGCGCTACTTTAGTTAGGCCGTCTCACCGCGCCATCATCGGAGCAATCATTAACATAGCATCCCATGGCCCCGATATTACCATGTGACGTTTCGAAACCTTAACACTTGACGAAAATGTCGTTTACACTATACATTTTTGGCGGGCGGGTCGAAAGTCAAGCTTCAGTCCACGGTAGCGGCATCACCACGACTCGACAGCGTGCCTTGTACTTCGTATTTTCTCGCAACTGGACCGTCATTGCTGCCTCTCAACTTCGCCATAGTGTTGAACAACCGAGTACAAAGTCAGTGACTCGGGGCTTGCAAGTCGATTTTCCCGAGGACACTTGCCATCACCGATCATCACTGATGTCGTGTATGAACTTGTCCCTACCTACTGCAGAAGCAGTGATACGGCTGGATGTTGCATCGACACCTGGACCCTGACCGGCGTTACAGTTGGCGCACTGCCCGGCGCTAATCCGGACCAGGCCTAGAGTTCTATTACTAGCATCGAAACCGCCAAAAAGGCGAGCAGCGTCCTAATGCACTCACTTGCGACAAGCCTGGTCCGTCTTTTTTTCTTCCTCCTTCCAGGCCAGGCACGCATTCTACTTGTCCAGTCGTCGCCCGCACAACGAGCAGGCCAAGGATCCGTCGTATAATGTGGCGCGACATAAGCCGGCATCTGCATAGATAGCGCAGAGAACCAGAGCTCTCCCACCGGCCGCCCTCTCAAACCCGAGATATGACGTTGAAGCGCGGGCTGCGGACGAGTACAAGTCTGTACATACAGGGGGAGTGATGTGCAGCAGTGGGGACTGCAAACCGACCCATTGATGGGCGCTCTTATTCCGATGTGCTGGGATGGAGAAACGCCAAGACTTTTGCCCTGTCAAATACGAGGCCACTTGGTGGTCTGGTAAAAGGGGACTCCGCCGTATCTTGAGCCCAGGGCAAGTCGGCTTCGGCAAGTCTGCTGCCACGGTGAGATTGCTTGTATTCGCAATTGCGTCGTCTCAAAGTCAATTCTCGCTCATCATATCGCCCCCAAAAGAGAGAAGCCTTTTTACTCACGGGGTCGAGACGCAGGGAGCTTGGACAACTATGGATCCAAGATGGGCCCCATTCCAGCTGATTTCAACATTGGCCACACTACATGGTAGTACAAGTGCTACTGGGCAATAGTATCAACGGAGTCGGGTTGCTATTGCTCCATGCTTGTACATGCCTGGTGTGCTTTGGATCCCGATAAAGCCTTGGAAAAGGAGGCTCTTATCCAGCGAGCGCCTAGTTTGTTGGTCGACTGCATGGGAGATGCACATGAAGGGGGCAGCTGGACGTATTCGTAACAGACATGGGACATTTCACACTCTTCACCAATCATGAGGAGATTGCTGCCGTCATGCCATATGCACCGGCTAACTGTAAAAACCCCTACTGCAACAGCAGCGAGAGCCACGAGCACACTCGACAGGATGCAGGGATTCATATTGGGAGAATTGATGCAGTCCAGGACAGATTACGATCGGAGACTTGACATGGATGCTCCATGAAAGACTCCCAAGGCCGGCCGTGCGCCTTTGCCGCTCAGTGACAGGCCGTAGGAGCGGGCAATGGCACATAGAATGGCTGATAGGCTATTGAGTGAAGCGCTGGCTCGGGAGTTGAGGATGCCGGTAGGATGCCGCCTGAGCTCTTGGAGTATGTGAGGCGCTGGCCAAGCGGGCCGGATGCGCACACCCCCAAGGAAATTGAACATGTCGACAGGATTTGACATGCTGTAGCGCCGTAGAGTGCTGGCGCCAACTGATCAAGTCGTACTGACAGACGCACTATCAAGATGGCGCTTGGGACCGGAGTCTATCCATCCAGGGGAATTGTTCTTGTATGGGGCTACCATGTCGCCATTCCATCCAGATTCGAATAAACAAGTGGTACTAGCAGGGAAGAAGCCAGTCGTACCGTTTTCACCATGGCTTGACGGGATCACGAATGGCAAATCAAGAGTGCGGGTGGCAGCCTCGCCTCGTTTTCGGCGGCGCTCCGCTGTGATTCTTCAACCTCCTGCCTGCCTCTTTTCCGAGGGCTGCTCTTGGGGGTCCCTTCGGGCAACTGTGGCCAATGACTGGCTGCAGGGACTTGGCGTCTAGGGTTTTCCAGATGAAGCAGTCTCCGATACTATTTCGTCTCATCTCCACACTGCCACGGGTTGACACGAGTGGAAGCCGAAACGAGAACTAAAAAAAGAATGATAGAGGTCAAGAGAGGAAAGGAATACTATCAAGATGCAGGGACTCGACTCAGAGGTGATCCATTGGGGAAAAGTGGGAATATGGGGGGGCAAAACCAGCGCCTTCTTGGAGGATACAGATCAAGACGAAGCAAAGCGGCAAGGCCAGCATTGGCTTCCAGAGCGCCAGTTGCCGTATACCGGCAGATCGTCGGCCGTAAAAGGGAGGTAATACGGATCTGTGGGCGAGTGCATTTTCTGTACGAGGTTTGGTAGTGTCGGATGACCAGCGAACTCTGGATACGACGCGGCATGATACCACTATGCCATGCGATGCCATGTCATGGAAAGGGGGGGGGGCATATTTCTGATGTAATGACTGGGAAACGGCTCTTGGCAGCATTTCGAAGCACACGCAAATGGCGGACTACCATGTGCTTCAAGCTACTCGTACTCCGCTGGCACCATCCAGAGGCCCGGTGTCAGGACAGGGCGGGATACGGCGTCTGGAGATGGGCTGGAGTCCGCACTCCATTTTCGGGTGCAGGCAGCCCGCCGTTGTGCGTTCTGGATGGAGGCTGTCATGGTGCCCCAATCCTTGTGGCTGGTCAGATCCAGCGCAGAGCCGGCTTCTCGAACCAAGGAGGAATTCGCTGGCGGTTGACCGCATCGCATCCGTCCGTACCTTGGTACTGGGTGTATCACGGCTACAGTACGATATTACGGAGCACTCTCTACTTGTACGAGCACAAGTATGGGGGGGTAATGCAAGCCCAAAGTGCTGGCCTTGGGACGTTGCATGACATGACAGCCGGCAAGAGAAGGTTACGAGTCCGGGGTCTGGTTTCGTCAGACGTGCATGCGTTAGGAAAAAGGCTGTGTGTGTAAAGTATTGACGGGGATTCGACGCAGGGCCCGGGCCTGTACTCGTATGGATCTCTTACAGGCTCTGGGTGCTTGGAATGCCCACAACGCAACTGCGCTTTCGATACGCTCGTATCCGCTACAGCCGCGACTTGGGTTGACGGCATCACTCACGACTTGGAAACCTATCTGCGAGCTTCTTCTCTCTTCGCCGCGCCGATTGCTTCATCGTGCTAAGGCCGATGTGGGCTCGAGATATGGAGCTTGGGCTTGGCATTGACGCAACAGTTTTGTCTGGCGCTGGGGCTATGGCCCGGAGCTGATGTGCAAGTTGAAGCTAGAGGCCGGTCGAGTTGCCAAAGCATGGAGAATCGCTAGTGTTAGTCGAAGCCTAAACAGCAGGGCTAGACACTCGACGCCATCCGCAGGATCTTGGTGTTTCGAGCGCGTATGCAAAACCCGATATTTCGATCCCTCTTGTGAGAGGGGCCACGTATCAAGGGCACGGAGATGGAGCCCCAGCCAAGGCTCAATCGCACTCAGCTGCCTCACGCTTTGTTTCCCCTTGGTCTTGAACGAGGCTCTTTGTCTTGCTCGTCCTTCCTAGCTCGGCGCTTCTGTTTCCCATCCCCTCCCCTCCCCTTAGCGGGATGATGAGGCTCTCTGCTCAGGAAACCCCACTGCTTTAGCCTTCAGCTCTGCTTTGATGGGAGAGGTAGCACCAACCAGAGTCGCCGCGGAAGCCTTGGAGCTGAACTTGAGTCAATGGCGTGCATGGACGAGATTTCCTCGCCTTGTGTCCTTTCCATCTTGGAGCTGGTGGGCGCTGTTTCGGGAGGTTTTGTGCCTGGCTTAAAAACAAGATTAAATCCCGTCCCCCCCAAAACAGGTCCATTCAATGTGACGACTCAACCGCCATAAACCCCCCGACTGGACCGTTGCTGGAGGCGCCCACGAGCCCGCTAGCAGCGCCCGCCCACTGAATCGCCCGCTGGCAAATTCAATCCAGATTCAAGGTTGCTTTGATTCATCACCTATTCGGCCGACAGGAAACCAAGGTTTGGCCGGTACCTTGCCTGGGCTGAGGTACCTGTAGGAGCTCTCAACCCTTATGGTCAATGTATGAACCTTGCCCACTCCGTATTCCATGCCCTTTTCTGGCGCTACTGTATTTCACGCCACCACATGCCATGGGTGCTGACAGAAGGATTGGATGCTAATGCCAACAGCAAAGCATTTGATTTGATCCATTCGACGAGTGTTTGGTCAACGGCAGTGACTGCGCGCCGCTTGGCATCTGTTGCCCTACTATCCCTTCCCTTGGTGCCGATCTATTGATTCAATATCGAGGACGGGTATTGGTATTGACTACTATACGGTACTTGGTTACATCTCCATGTATAGTCTGGTACTACAGGTGTACTAAGCCTGCCACTGTAGGTACTGGACTGCTAAGATCACAGCAGACTGCACGGATTGATCAAATTGCACCAGGCGCACGCACGCACTTGACGGAGTCCCGACTGGACTGGACCTCTGCGGTGCATCCACTGCAGGTGCTCGTACAGGCGCTCGTAAATACTGGACCTGAGCTGCCCGCTACAGGCAGCACCCGACGTCAGTACCTGGCGGTACTTGGCCTGGGCTGCCTGTGACCTGTAACCTGCCTGCGCGTCTCCCGCACCTGCTAGTGCCTGTACCCTCGCTGAGCCGTAGCGGCTCCCTCCACTTTACTCATTTGGTAGGTACCAAGAGCGTACCTTGTCTTTGCCTGTCTCGGGCTGTGGAATTTTCCCTCCTCGCTGAATATCGTCGGCCCTCTCCCCCAACTTGCAGTCGCCTCTCCTCCTCCACCCCCCCAGCCAGCGAATTTCCAGCTTCCTCCGTGCTGCTGCTGCCGGGCCAATTATTACCATCACCGCTGTCCTCTCGCTGAATCCCTTTGCCTCGCAGTTTTGTGCGCGCCTTTTGCCCACGTCCCAGTGCAGTGCAGCCTCGCCGCCGCACGCCCATCAGTCGCTCGCTTTCTCCGCTGTGCTCAGACGCCGCACCAACGACCACAGTTGCAGACCTCGGCGCGCAATCCAGCTGCGCTCGGCATCGCCAAATCGCTTGTCGCCGCGACAAGGGAATATATCGATTATATCAAGAGCGTTATCGTTATACGGCCAAGTTCCAAAAAAAACCAGGGAAAGAGAGGACACCGCAGCGCCTTTGCATTCGTTTCGCCATTCGCTAGTTAAACGGCATCATTTCTATTTAGCGGCTGCCTCTCCCACGGCTTGACGCATCTTATTGCTACGGAGCTCTCTACTTCTACTTTACTTTTACCCTCGACTGCCCGAAGAGGCCAGGGAGACGACGAGCTCATCGACGTGCCGGCCCGTCCGCCGCCATCATGGCCGCAGCAACCGCTTCGCCGCCCCCAACTGCAACTTCTCCCAGCTCGCCAAGTCAACGAGACTCAGTTTCCATACCGCAGGCCCTGTCGCCACTGAGGAAGCCAGTCGCAGGGACCGTGCGGAAGCCCGTACCGCCGGCGGCTCCAGCGGTCGTTTCTGCAGAGGTAGCATCACCGCAGGAAGCTCCGGCGTCTCCTGGCCAGACGAACTCGGCGCATGATAGCTGGACTCAGCCACTTGACCTGAGCTTCAACTTGAATCTCAACGATGCGCCTCAACAACCAGAGGCCGTGGCTCCGCCAAAAGAGCAAGAACCGTTTACAGGACTGCTGAGCAGCCCCGTCTCGGGTGCTCTCGACTTACAGCTTCCGTTCCTTGAAGCCTCGAAGCAACAGTCGTCCCAGGATGACGTCTCTTACCCGGCTGCTGCTGCTGAGAGCAGCCTTCCCATACCTGACCGCGCCCCTCCGCCTGTTCCACCTGCCGCTACGGTCGATGGAACCGATTCGACTGCTACGAGCCCTCGGGATCCTGTGCGAAAAGAGGATGTGGACAGAAGCAGCCGTGAGTCCGATGAGACCACCAATCCCTCCCAGGAACCCGTTTCTTTCAAATCTTCGGCAACAACGAGCGCAAGCTCATTATCGGGCATCAACGAGGGACCAGAGTACCTCCCCGACGAAGACTCTCCCGGCAGCTCCATCATCGAGGGCAACTTGCCTCGAGGCGCGTCGATGCAGCAGCTTCAGTACCGCAAGCAGGAATATCCACCCCGCGTATCAAGTGTTCCGACCGATGGCATTCGCACTCCCTCTAACCCGGAATTGGTGGACAGCGCAGGCAATATCAAGCGCCACCTGACTCCCACGTCCAACAACATAAGCAGAAGCTCCCTACCGCGCCCCCACGTCTGCCTACTCTGTGCTCTCTGACGGGCAGCGAGGGCGGTCGCCTGCTCTGATGCCTGGTGGCTCGCATATGCGCGCTCCGTCAGTCCAGTCGCGAAAGTCGCCCGATGTCCGCAACTCAACATACGCCGAGCTTCTCAATGTTCCTTATCCCCAGCAGGCTCCCCCGCCCATCACCATGGACAACTCGGGGCTTCGTACTGTCGTGGGCAACAATGCTTCGCTGCTTAGTGTACAGAAGACACTTGAGATGTACCGTCAGAATGTCAAGAAGACCAACGACTTTACCGTTCAGTATTCTTTCGCCGTCTTCTTGATTTCTGTGGCTCAGGAGCAGGGACTGGACTTTTCTGATCCCAAGGGCCGCAAGAACAGCCCGCAGCCGTTCCGCGACCTGGACAGCCCCATTGTCGAGGCCACCGTGGCTAGCCCTACCGAACTGGTCCGGGAGGCCAAGCAGATCCTGCAGCGCCTGGCCAGTGGAGGTTATCCGTTTGCGCAGTACTATTTGGCCGATGGCTTTGCCTCTGGGCTCTTTAACAAAGGCAAAGAAGACTACAATCAGGCGTTTCCTCTCTTCGTCCTTGCGGCCAAGCATGGCCACGCCGAGTCCGCATACCGAACTGCTCTTTCTTATGAGTTTGGTTGGGGTTGCCGAAAGGACCCTGCCAAGGCGGTTCAGTTTCTACGCACGGCTGCCTCCAAGAGGCACCCGGGAGCCATGACCCGCCTCGGCAAGGCATGTCTTTCTGGAGATTTGGGCGAGAAGAGGTATCGTGAGGGTATCAAGTGGCTGAAGCTGGCCGCCGAGTCTGCTGATGCGCAGTACAACGCCGCCCCTTACCAGCTGGGATGCTTGTACGAGACGGGCTATGGCGACGATATATTCCTCGACCTCAACTATGCGGCCGAACTGTACACACAGGCTGCAGAGCTGGGCCACCCAGAGGCCAACTTCCGCATGGGCGACGCCTATGAGCATGGCCATCTCAACTGCCCGCGAGACCCGGCGCTTAGCGTTCACTTTTATACCGGTGCTGCTGAACGTGGACACGCTCCCGCCATGATGGGCCTGTGTGCCTGGTACATGGTTGGTGCTCCGCCGATGCTAGAAAAGGACGAGGAAGAGGCTTATGAGTGGGCTCGCCGGTCTGCCGATATGGGTAAGTTGAAAGCTTTGTTTTTTCATCATCTTTTACTTTTTTTTGTCAACCATGACCGCTAATTACATTGTTTTAATCGTTCAGGTTACGTCAAGGCCCAGTACGCCATTGGATACTTTACGGAGATGGGCATTGGCTGCAGACGAGACATTCTCGAAGCCAATGTTTGGTACGTCAAGGCCGCCGACGCAGGCGATGAGAGAGCCAAGCAGCGGTTGTCCATTATCCAAGCAGCTGTGAGCGGCCAGGGAACGCCCATGGAAGTTGGCGCCCCGAGAAACGGCAAATTAGCAAAAGGTGGCAAAGACGACAAGGATTGTGTTGTCATGTGAGAAGCTGGGAACAAAGGGAAAGAAAGAAGAACGAAAAGAAGGGAGGGAAAATGAATACCTTGCACTCAAATCAAACTCGGGCGGAACAACGACATAACACGAACAAAAAAAGAGCAACGATTAGGCGGCCGCGGCATGATTAATACGAACAAGCGAGCTTTGGAAACTTTCTGACGACTTTTCTCCTTGGATGTTTTGAGAGATGGACTCGCGTCGAAAACTCTCCTTGATAATATTTTTTCCCGCTTTTTTTTCTTATTCTCTGCATAACCGCGTCGATTTTTTTTTGGTCCTGGAAGCTTGTTATTCACGGGCGTGATCTCACGACGTTTATGCCAAGTTTTGATCTACATCTAATTTTGAGAGCATATGCTGCAATTTTCTGGTTTATCGATGCATGGGCCTTTTTTAGAGCACCACATGGAGAGAGGGAATATAGGGGAGTGGGAACAAGGTCGGATTTTGACTTAGAGGACACTGTATTCCCTCGCAAAAAAACACATTATTTCCTGGCGAAGGGAAAAAACAAAGCACAACAAAAAAAAACTTCAAAAAGGGTTGATACAGCAGGCATTGTTAAGTTGGCTGAATGCTTTTTTTTCCATTTTCATTTTCATTTTATTTATATATACATACCACGAAGGCGAGGCTGGGGAGAGAGGGAGAGGAGGAAGAGACTTGTCCCCATCGCCTTTGAGATTTAATGTCTTGTTTTTTGAAGGGCAATGAGAGCCTGCCACTGCACTTTTTTTTTTCCCATCTTGTTTTTCTTTTGGATGCCGTTTTTGATCTTCTTTGCATATTTGAGAAGAAATTGCAGAGGGATGGAAATTGGACAGAGCTGCGTTGCCGCTGTGTTATTTTCCTTTGACTCTTCTTTTTTAACCCCCTTTCTCTCTCTTTTTTTCTCCTGTTTTCGATTTTTTTTGTGTGTGTTCTAACTGCTCACGGTGGCGTTATGGGAGTTGCATCAATGAGTGTGTATTGTTTGGATATCGGCTCTGCTTTTCACCTTGTTTTTTTCGCGCGCGCGTTGCTGTGTAGAGGGAGTTGGCAAGTTTTAAGTAGCACAAAAAAAATGCATCCTGCTTGGGAGCAGATAATATGGGCATTTGCATGCTGCGTCTTTATTTAGAGAATGAAAAACTGAATAGTGAGATTCTTGTCTTTTGTTTGGTGATGCTTCGATGGTGTTGACAGCTTGTGGTTCTGGTGTACCTTGGCCCTTGATTGCTTCTTGGAGATGGAGATTTGATGGACTAGAGTGATGGGTGATTGGGGATAGTTATTGAAGAGGGCTGTGGCATGTATTGATTATACACTGGACACTGCAGAGTTATAAAGGAGAGTCTAAAGAAAGAAGTTACATGGTGAAGATTCACTGACAATCTGGCCACTAGACGATAGGTTTTGGGAATGCCTAGGTATTCGGCACCCCGATTCTGCTATTCAGCAAGTAGGTACTGGACGAATACAGTTATGGAAATAAATACTAAAGTATTTATAGATGGGTAGCTAAGAGCAGATACTAGAGGAATATGGACAAAGTACTGGGCATCTGTTACTTGGTAAATGCTCGTAGTAGTAAATAAACAGCCTTCTTCGCATCCGGAATTCGATGCTCAAACTCCACGCACGCAGTGGCGCTGAATAACTACTCCCCACGTGTCTGAGATTATCACCACGCTCTCCGAGGCTGAATTGGACGTAGATTTGAATCTTGATTGCACTTTGAAAGATGGCTGCAGATGATGCATGGTTCTTTTGTATATTTGCATTTCAAGCGCGCATCATGGAACTGCAGTACACACAGTGACACGGAGGCGAAAAGAAACAAGGAGACGGGGGGACGATGAACTGGCCACGCTGCGTACTGTTTGGTTGACGGGATGGGAATGAGACTTCACGGTGAGTGAGCAGCTTTTGGCATATCAACAGCTGGTTGGTTCGTCGTCCCGCAAAGGTATCACGTAACATGCCCGCAACGACGGCCTCGGTACGGATCGAGCTTCCCCCGAGGTTACACCAAACGTTGATAGGCTCTGGACTCGGTCAGTTGATGCATATCTGCCCGTGTACCGTCAAAGCCGCATGCGGGGGAGGCCTTTTTTTTTTTCCCGTGACACAAAGTGTGCAAACAAGTTCGTCACTCTTTGCCCTTGCACTCAATCTGTGACGAGGCTAGAGAGGAACATGTTGAAGCTCGACTCGCCCGGATATCTGGTCGACGGAACCGATCAACACATGTGTCGTCACCGGAGCGTCTCGATTGGACAGAGTGTGAAACGGGAGTGCCTGGCAGACACATGTGGGCTATAGTAACATCCGCGAGGATAATGTCATGCGTTGCCTGGCAGCACGACCAAGGTTGGCCCGGCGCTTTTCACAATGACACGTGCGGGCTATGCAGCTTGGCCCCCCCTGCAAGCTCCACAGACGCTGAGACCATCATGGGTCGATCTTGTGGTATGGCAGTTGAGAGTTCAAATTGCAAAATCCCAATGCATGTCTGTGTACAGTAGAGGGAACTTTGCATGTGATTCTCAAAGTCGGGCAACACTCGAGAGGCTCTGTACATGCCATTGTATGTACCATTGGGCATTGCCGTGGCATCTCGACACCGCTCGTCCATATGCCGGCCGTCCAACTACTCGGCATGTGTGTACGTTGTAGTGAGCGAGCTTGACATGTTCGTTCCATGGAGAGGCTTCCATTCTCACTGCCAAGGGACCCCTTGACATGCCTGTGGCGGCTGTGGCTGCAAGCTCTTAAGCGGAATATGCATCGCAGGGGGGGCTGGTCACTCGGTCCACCGAGCCGCGATGCATCATTGGCCGGTGTTTGCGAGGCTGCGTCATTAATGGGGCGTGTCAAAGCGCGTCAGACACGCGTGGAGGCGCGTTTCAATCGTCACCAGGCCATGGCTGAGGCGGGTGCGGATATCGATAATGACTCTATTCTGGGTCTGGCCGAGCCCCTCACGATGTGAGTGAGGCAATTCACGCTCACATGTGCCAATTGGGGCCTCAGTGCGGAGATGAGGCCGAGTTTCGATGAGTTTCGATCAGATGGGCCCCTGGATTGTGGCTCGCGGCGGCTATGCAAAGGCCGATCCTCAAAGGGCATCCAAGGGCAGGCTGTTTCTTGTTTGGATGGACGGCTTCTTGGAGAGGCAATGGCGGGCTGGTGCCAATGACTCGATGCTAAGCTGGCTGAGAGATGGTGTCAGTAGAGCAGAGTACGGATACGGCCAAGCTGACTGTGAACACCTGAACACGAGCTCGTCGGATATGGGGTATCGCCGGTGCCAATAGTTGCCAGCTATTGGCACTGAAAGAAACACCTGCCCTCCCTCCCTTTGGGTTTCTGTCAGCTCGGAGCGTGCTTGTCATCCCAAGCCACCTGCACGTACGAACGGGCAAACAAGTAATGTCTCTCGGGCATCGTCTTGCGCAACCATGACCTCTACGGACGGGCAACCCAGACAGTAAGCCAAACCATTGATCATCTGGAAAGGATGCGTCATGATGGAAAGGAGAAGAGGGATCGAGATGGTAAACGGCCTTGACTCCTTCCAAGGGGCTCACGGTCTACTCGGAATGACTATTGTATACCAGGGCAGGGCAGGGCAGGCAACTCCAGTGTAGAGGGAGGCACGACTTGATGACGCTACTGGCATCGTGCACATCTCCGTCTGGGGGAACCATCCAAGTCGTCATCATCATACAGTACGAGAAGCAGGCCGGAATACACGGGCAAGACGAAGCGAAAGAGGCAGAGGGGAAACAAGAACCCGTCAGTGGCGCATCATGCCGGAATCTGACCCGGGCTGCGCACGTTTTCGGGCACACAGAGCAGATCCCATTCGCGGCGGACATGGGGGATGCTGGGCTGCATGGCGTAGAGCTAGCTGTACATGCAGCAACAAAGACCATGATACTGTACGAGCAATATCGCAGTGTCTCTGGATCAGACTGTGCAGGAATCAACGGAGGAGCTATCGAATCGTCACTTGACGAAGCGTTTCCGATTCCATCTGGTCTGCCATCTCTTGGCGGCGTTGGGTCTTCCGTCCCTTTGCTGCAACTGATGATGAAGAGGAGCTGAGCTAACAAGGGCGAGCCGTTCCTCTTGGTCCCGTGCCACTAGAGATGGCCTGAAGCTGTTAAACTTGGTGCTATTTGCATGTAGCTAGTGTGAGTGAGAGAGAGAGAGAGGCGGAGAGAGGGCGAAAAGAGAATCTGTGAGAAAGTGTGCAGGTGTGTGTGACTGAGACAAGACGCATGAGCATGGATGGGGCAGAACAGCCGCTGAAGAAAAAAAAAGAAGGCGAGAAGAGACAGAGACTCCCTCAATAGACCAAAACTAGCAGCTTTGGTCAAATTGCCTTTCTGCCTCCTCTTTTTTCTTTCTCGCATGGCTCCTGTTGTCAGGGCGTTCCCGTGAGACCAGATCCAAGACAGTCCCCCCGCAATGCTTTGCAGATGACGACTTGACTCTCGGCAGATGGTAGCAATCGCAATGGGTTGATCCAGGCAGGTCTAGAGGCTTGGCGAGGGAGAGCAAAGGGCTTCGACGAGGGACAAGGCGAGACAGAGATTCGCAAGAAAGAGGTGCCCAACGTCCGTGTCCGCATGCGGCACAGTGTTGAAGCCAGCCGTGAGCCCGGATAGAGCCCGGAGCTCGTACTGTACTCCGTAAGCTCCGCCGAATGTTGCACCAGCGATTTTTTCCCTCATGGCCCTGCAAGGCGCGCCTAAAGTGCTTGCATGAGGAGCTTGGGCTGACTTGGGCGGGTGAAGAGACACGAGGCCACACAAAAAATAGCAGAAACACGAGGCCCAAGAGCAAGAGACTGCGGGGGAGGCGGTGCAGCGGCACGTTGGCGAACGGATTGCGAGTTCGTTTGCTTTCAATATTGTATGTCGTGTTTTGCACGGGCCCGGAATCGTCTCTTGCTTGTCGAGAGACTTGCAGGGAGAGGGAAAACAGAAGAAGAAGTTTGCCAGTGAACATCGGGTTGAATCTCAGGAGAGGTGAGAGAGATGCAAACGACACTAAACACTGGAGGAAGTGAAGTACCGCCGCCGCATTTGGACTGGTGGGCCATTTTACTGGAGAGAGTATTGGCAGAAACCGTGTGCGGAGCGTCAGGAAAAACACCGTGCATCCTTCTCCTTTGTAGGTACCCGTGCCGTACTGCTGCCCGTGCGAGAGCTGTCTCGTTTCAAGACACTTTCCGCGCAACAGGTACGCGGCAAGTACTCAGCGGCTACCCATCCGCTACCTCAGACCCTCGCCAGACGTCAATCCGCATCCGGCCACCACCAACCCCTGTCCCAGGGCAGCAGCAAGACCCTCCAGGCCGTCAAGGCCCCCTAAAGGACGACCCCCTGTTCGCTGAATATTGGCGCCTGGTGCTGAGTTTTCCAGGCGTCGCTCGCACGGTGCCCGCCGTTGCCCAACTCTTGTTTGGCCTGGCCCTTTTCGACCCTCCCGCTGCCAACTGTCTCTAGTGCCTGAAGGGTCCTCTGGGAACGCCAACACTAACGCCCAATTCTACGCAAGGCCCCCTGCCATGTCGCATCCCCCAGGCACCGCCCAGCGCTCATATTACCTGCGCTTCGCCCTCCCACTCCCGCATCTCCAAGTTTCTGCAACAACAATAACAACAGCATCATTCCTTTGAACAACGACGAATTCGCCCACCCTCGGCTGCTGGCACCCGCTGTTATCCATTACGCCGCTTTACCTCACAAGTTACAACTGCGCAATCAGCGTCCATTCACTTCCCTTCCGTCGCCTCAGTCAATCAAGTCTGCCTGCCGGCTTGTGAGAGCGCGAACCCTTGAACATCCAAGTCGCGACAACAACCACCAACATCCAAGCGCACAGCTGGGCGCAAATACTCAAAAGACGCTTCTCCCAAGAGACCCAAACCTATAGAATACTGCAATCGCCTGCAAAGGAACAGAAAAGAAACAGAAAAAAAACAACACCAATCAATCAACATGCTTCTCCCGTCCGCGTTCTCCTGTGATGGCGGATCGCACGCCGCGCCTCCAGCCAGATCACAGGCCGGCCGCTTCGTATCGCCGCCCTCCAGCCCCTCGACTCTGTCTGCTCAATACTCCATCGACAACATCATGAACACCTGCCGCTCCCTCCAGTCTCTCACTCTCCATGACCGCCTCCAACGCCGACCACGGCGCGCTTGCGCCCGCGCCCACCCTCACGCAACTTCCGACGCCGCCCCTCGCACATGCCCCGACGCCCATGAAGTTGCGCCTGCGGTCGCGCGCCGCGAAGACGGACGGCAAAGGCGACGAGACTCCCGTGGCAAGGAAGAGGATTGCGAAGCGCGCGCCCCCGAGAGGCGTCAACAAGCGCCGGCGCGCAGACAGCGACGACATGGGGCGCAACGACGAGTCCGACATGGACACCGAGGCCGAGCTGGACGCCGAGACACTACACATCCCGCCCTTGTCATCGTCATCGCCGCAGGCGCCGTCGACGCCCAAGCGCGCGCGCATCTCGCCCGAACAACTTCCCCTGGGCCTCGAGCGCTCCGACTTTCACAACGTCCACCTCCAGGAAGGCAGCGCCCCTGGCCAGGAGACGGAAAAGCCCGGCACGGACGTCCAAGTCGAGGCGGACGGCACCGAATGGAGCGTCGAAGACGACCGCGTCCTCGTTGAGCTGGTGCTCGAGAAGCTGAAGCTGTCCAAGATGGAGTGGAAAGACTGCGCGCGAAGTCTGGGCAAGGACCGGCACAGCGTCAACAGGCGCTGGAAAAGCCTCATCATGAACGGCGACATTGGCGTCAAGACGCGGAATCGTCGAGCGAGACTGCACTCGACTTGGCGATGAGCCTTGCCCATCACTCACTTACCATCCTTTTGACTTCTACACTTATTTTTCCTTGTGTACTTTTGTGGGGAGAGGCGTCGAATCTGATCAAGCTAGCGGTGTATTATTTACTACTAACTAATATGTCTGTCTTTTCGACAACTATTTTGCTTTTTCCTTTGTCAGATGGCTTGTTGGTTTTATCACCCGTTTTTTTCAATCCTGTCAAGCATTGTACCAACAAACATCCTACTTTGTCAATTCATCTACCTGTAAACAGCGCATATCTTCCGGGCACTGGCGTCGAAGGGGGAAAACAAAGGGATCTGGGGAGACTCACTTACTACCAAGTAACCACCACCTACTATTACTTGTACGCTTTTCTTTTATTGAGGCACACCTGGATCTTGGGTGCCGTGGATATTATTACCTTTTTTGGACTATTACAACAACTATTACTACGGTACTACTACTACCGCTACTTATTACTTATTACTATTACTAGCTGGATCAGCACAATTAAAAAAAAGATGTCAAAACAACTGTTGCGAGTTTCTACTTGTTCCTACACCTTGGTAGTCTGTGTAGATGGGTGCCCTTCCAAACGTCATCAAGGGACCAGCTGAGATCGCCACGATCCATCGATGCAACCACTTTAACGGATCCCTTGAAGAAGAAAAAAAATAAATAGCCACGTTTTTGTTTCAGACAAGCTAAAATCCACCGAAAGAAGGCATCCCAAGCATCCAGCCTCCTCGCCCCTTTCAGCCAAGGGGGGGGGGGGACAAGTACTTACTCCTTTTACAGTTTAACCTTTTTCGCAGTATCTTCATTGAACAGCACCCAAGATATTCAAACTTGACACGTATCAGCTTTGAGAGTAGAAAACCCGTCGTTATACCTAATTCAATGGGTTGTCATCTCGTATGTCAACCTCGTCAACATGTATAACTAACCTTTTTTCTACTTCAACATGAATTGATACAAGAGTCGAAACAACAGGCGCATAACATACCAAGGGCACAACCTTTTAAAGAGCACAAGGGAAAACAAAACATCACTAAAAAAACGAGCCAACACCCAACACATAAAGGGAAACCCATCTATAAACCTCTCAATCCCAACTCCAGCCATCCCAACGCCGTGGCTTTCCGTGGGTTGGTCCCTTCAATATGGCAATCGGGCCTGTCTCTCTTTACTCCCTTCAGTTTGTAAGCCCAATATACTCTTCCCAAGGGATCTACTCTTAGCTAGTAAGGTAGACTTGATGGTCACTTGACTTATCGATCCAGATTCACTTCTTTACTGCAGAGACAATCACCTTGCTGCGTGTGCTTCCCCCCCCTTTTTTTGACTTTGGCATCAACGTAATCTCTTTTCGCTTTCTATATGTAATTACTACTTTGTATCTCCCCAGCCTCCTCTCCTCTATTCACCCCCCCCCCAAAAAATAATAAAGCTCGTAAGTACATGACAAAGCTATCATGCCATCTCATTCTGAATTGCAAAGCAACATTATGCCAGCACTGTATCATGCGTGTACCTTGGTATCCGCGCTCACCAACCAGGCCCATCGCATAATTGGTTGACATATAATCCATACAGGTCAAATAAATAAATATAAACAGAACAAGAACGTAGCAAAACAGGCTCATGATGTAAAAGCTAACGCATGCCATTTATGCCCCTTCTTTATGCCTCTTGCTCTCAACTCTTTCAACGCTCCTTTTGATCATGCTGCTCTTTCAAATGCCGCCCACCAAGATGATGCTTTTTTTTAAAAAAAAAATAGAAGGAAGAAAACAAGGGTTCGGCAATGATTAGAACGGACTGCCCTCACTGCCCTACGGAGGCGTCATTTGCTCTTCCATCATCTTGCGAACTTCCTGCTCGAGGTTCTTGCTCGCGTCTGCGGCGTCTTCCTCAATGGCACCGGTAACCTTGTTTGCCAATTCAATCTTCTTTTGGCAGGCCTTGTATATCAATTCCTCGATAGTGTGCGCTGAGATGAGCCGCATCACTTCCACGTCTCGCTTCTGTCCCAGGCGATGGGCGCGGTTCTCCGCCTGGATGTCGTCTTGTGGGTTATCCGACTGGTCAAAGATGATGACCTTGTTGGCCGATGTCAAGTTGATGCCAGTGCCACCCGCGCCCGTGGTTAGCAAAAAGACGGGAATGCTAGTATCTTGATTGAATTCGTCAATCAGCGTCTGTCGTTCGGACACATTGGTGTTGCCCATGAGCACGCGATGATCGATGCCCTTGCGCGCAAGAACCTCTTGCAAAAGCTCAATGATTCGTGAAAACTTGCTAAAGACCAGGACTCGGTCGCCATTCTCCTGGTACTGGTTGATAAGCTCCAAGAGCTTTCTGATTTTGCCGCTATCCAGCTCTGTTGTTGGGGAAATGTCGAATTCCTTTAGCAAGCGGGGATAATCGCGGCACCAGAGATGAAGCTCAAAATCGGATGAGTTCTTGAGCTCTTGGATGAGATGCTTGATATCCGGCTGATGCAGCTCGGATTGCGGGAGCCTGTCCATTAGGATCTTGGCCATTTCTGTGATTTTCTCGTCTGTAAACTGGCGGCGGAAGAGGAGCGGATGCAGTGCCGCCTTTCGCAACTGTATCCACACGTTGTTCTGATCGTTTTGGCGACCGCGGGACCCTCGCGCGGTGCGCTGTGATGGCTCCATCTTGAACAGTTCTTCATATTCATCGTACACCTCCTTTTGCTCCTTGGGCATGTCGCAGTGAACAACGGTGCAAATCTTGCGAGGCATATCAGACAAAACCTGATCCTTACGACGCTGCAGGATAAAAGGCTCGAGGATTGTCCTCGCGCGCTTGACTCGCTCGCTGTACAAGAAAGCGCCATTCGTGACGTCGCGGATTGTGACTTTCTGGCTGAAAATGTATTGGATCTGGTTCATGTAGCCGTCAAAAAGTCTAGGGTTGATGAAATTTAGGAGCGAAGTCATCTCCAGCAAGTTGTTCTGAACGGGAGTGCCTGCATCATCACACCATTGTCAGCTCTCGGAGTCCCTTTACATCTGCCTTTTTGTTATATTGAGTTTGGTGGCACCTACCTGTAAGCAGCATCTTCCAAGCGGATGGAATTCTTCGAAGGTCCTTGTAGATTTTGGTTTCTGGGTTCTTCATCTTGTGTCCCTCATCAAAGATGGCTGCGTTGAGGTCAAACGACCGCATGGCGGCAATATCCTCTTCAGAATTAATCTGCGAATATGTAGCCAAGACAACATGGTAGGAGTCAGGATCTTGTTCGACCGTGTAGCCAATCTCGGCACGTTCTGCTTGAGATCCTCGATACCCTATCACGGATAATCCAGGCGCAAATTTCTTGAACTCGCCGAGCCAGTTGTTGTATGTACTGGGTGGCACCACAATCAAGTTTGGCCATGGCCGTCTGTCTTTGGATTCCCTCGCATCCTCCTCTACGAGGTGACACATGAATGAGATGACTTGGCAGGTCTTGCCGAGACCCATTTCGTCGGCAAGGATACAGCCGATATCATAGTTGTAGAGGACCGACATCCAGTTTAAGCCATAGAGCTGGAACGGCTTCATTACGCAGTGACCGTCCATCATTTTCGGCTGACGAGGAACCAGTGGTTTCGAATACTTGGTACTGCTCAGGCTCGTCGGCGTCAGGGGAGCATCGTCATCGGAGGGAGTCGACCTTGTGCTGCGCTTGTTCTGACCAAACATGTTGAGGTCCCAGGAATCGACGACTCCTTTCACTGCCTGGCCTTTGATTTCGCACTTGGCCACGACCTTGTCAATGGCGGTAACGGCGTCCATGAATACTTCGACAGCATCCACCACGGTCTCTCCGATGCTGACCCTGGCAGATTTGCGGGCGCCAGGCTTCTTGTTGACGCTAACTCTCCTGGCCTGCATCAGGTCGTGGAAGGGGCGCTTGTCGATGATGGGTTTGAGGAGATCCTCCTTCATGCCGGTCATGGCTGCCAGCTCCTGAACACTACTCTCATTGATGCAGTCAAGCACCTTGTCGTCGTCTTCCTGGGAGGCTGGCGGGGATTCCTCTGCCTCGTACGATTCTTCTCTGCCGTCGTCTACCAGGTCTATGACGAGCGGATCATCGCTCGAGGCCAGTGCGGGCAGTTCTTCCACGTCAGGTTCGAGCGAAGAGGCACGTCTCTTGCGTAGCCCTTGCATGAGTCGGCGCCTGGGCGGCGGGGGTTGTGGTTTGGGAGGACTTGAAGTGACAGAAGTGACAGAAGGAGAAGTAGCGCGAGACGCGGGCTTGGAAAGCGAAAGCATTTGGCCCTTGGATACCAAGCGTCGGTTGACAGTAGGGTTCGAAGGAGGTTTCGAAATCCGGCTCTGAACCTGAGCCTGAGCCTGAGCCTGAGCCTGAGCCTGAGCCTGAGCCTGAGCCTGAGCCTGAGCCTGAGTCTGGCGCGGTACATGGCGCTCGAGCCATTCTATTGCATCGTCCAAGTCGTTTTTACACGTCCTAAGAGCTTCCCTAACCTTATCCGACGGGTATCGATCGCCAAAAACGTCAAAAATCTGCCGTAGCTTCTTTTGTGTCTCCTTTTCGTCGATGGAAGACGCCGGCTGTTTGTAGGCAAAGGCCGCAATCTGTGCTTTAAAATTGGTAGGGCGGATGTTTCCTCTCGGTGGCGTAAGGTCGTCTTCGTCGTCTGAGATGAGATTGATGGGCTCTGGCGTTGGTCTCCTCTCAGAGACTGGCTGTGGTCGAGGGGGGCGGAAGACGGTGCCGGCGGGTGCCAGACGAGAGCCCAACCGCGTCTGCTGCAGCTTTGGCTGGAATGGCGACGATGCAGGAACCTCAATTACGCTCGGGGCGGGCGAGGAAGACCCGGCCATTGTAAGCCCAGGGCGGCTGAGGACCTGCGTCGCCTGGGTGGTGTCGTGATCTTTCATGAAGACTGACGGTGAGCAAGGGATCGTGTCTCCAGCCAGTTCATCCATGTCTTCGGCCTGCGGTTGTAATCGTCCTCGTCCGAGAGAAGGCGTTCGCGGTACAATGCCGAGATGCGCAATTGGTGGCAGCGGCGATGAGCTTCGTGCCATGATGAGGAAGAAGAGGAGGAAGAAATTGCTTCCTCAGGGGCGGGAGAGTGGAGGAGCCAATTAGTGAGGAAAAGCGATTTTCGTTCCTTCAAAGACAAAAAGGCTAAGACTTCCCGCCCGCAGCCCGACGCAGAGCTGAGATGAAAGTGAGATGAAGGTGAGGAAGCGATAAAAAAAACCCCGCCTAGGGTCAAAAAAGAATCTGAAGCACCCGCCCGCCAGATGACCAGACCTCAAGTGACGTGGAGATGGTGCAAATTGGGAAAAGCCGAAGAAGAAGCTTGGTGGCGGGTGTTGAAGCGCAACAAAGTGGCACTTTTTTGCAACAATTTTCGTGACAATCCGAGACGCGCCGTGCCTAGAACACCAAGTCGCGAAGTCACATGACCACTTTACTTTACTCTCGATCCGGTGGCTGGAGGAAAGTTTAGAAGGACAACATGACTGCTTTGCAGTAGTGGCAGGAGACGACAGTCTTAACATTGAAGGACGAGGTTTGGACAAGATCAAGTCTCAACAAGGAGGGAAAAGACAACAAAGCCTCGAAAGCGTCAAAGCAAGCACAGCACGGGCAGTCGCCGATTGGCATTTGCCCCAGCCACTTGAACGGGTAGCGTCGATAAGAGTCCATAGCTGGGACCCTCTTCTGGCGAGAGCTCCATCAATCTTTGTTTCGTTAGTCCATACGGGCCTCATCTCAATCTCATCTCATCTAAATCTCCATCTCACCCAGCTCTCTCTCTCTCTCTCACCTTCACTCCGACCACCAATCACCAACTCGACACCACCAACAATGGCCACCCGCCGCATCGTCAACTCCGAAAGGACAATCCTCGAAAAAGATGACACGGAGGAAAAGTCCAACATCAGCCCCGCCGTCCCCAAGTGAGCAGCTCTCTCAACTCAACTCAACAAAACAAAACAAAAACACACATGCGCATTCCAGCTAACTCCCCCCTCCCTCACCATCACCAGAGACGTCATCTACAAGCTCCTCGGCTTCTCCGCCGCCATGATCATTATCCCCATCGGGTCATATTTTATGACCGTCCACACAGTCTTTAACGGTAGCGCCCCCCTTTTTTTCGTTTAACGTAGACCAGCGCAGATCTAGTGACTGATTTACCGTTCTATGCAGGCAACTCGTCGCTCGCCGGTGGCATGGCTGCTGTGCTGGCCAACGTTGTGCTTATTTCATACATAGTGGTAGCCATGAAGGAAGACCAGACAGATCTAAGAGAGGGCACAAAACCGGAGAGCAAAAAGACACAGTAAATAGGTAGCCAGGTGTGCCGGGCGCATCATATCATAGTTGTTAATATCACATTTCACAAGACAGAACAGGAAGCAATTTTTGTCCAATTCAGCAAAAAAAGAATTCAAAAATAGAAAAAAAACACGAGGCAAAAAAAAAATTAGACATCTCCTAATTCATTATGTTTGTAGAGCCTGTCATCATCAACATGCGGATTCCTGAAATGTTTACTCTCAGGAGACCACGTCTATATGCCACAATCAGCTTAGTCGACGGGGGATGATTTAGCATCATTGCCATGAACAGATCCATGCTCTTGCCATACATCTGAAGCAGAACTATTCTTCTCCGCCAGAGCCAACGGCAAGGATTTATCAACACCTCAACGCCACATACGGAGTTTATCCGCGTATATACCCATCCTCGTCCACAATGTCATGTGCTAAGCGCTCCTAATAGAGCTCTTCAAACAAACGAGTTTCCCAATGGTGCAAAGAACAAGAAACAAGAAAAATGAAGAGCAAAAATGATGGATATCCCCGCCCAGCCCGTATTCGTCTCTCCCCAGACCTGCCAATAATGGCGTAATTATAGGCAACAAGCAATGAATGCCCAAAAAACCAATCGTGAAGCGACTTAATGGAGCCTTTTCTACCCCAACGAACAAACAAGCAGACCAACAGACAAACAGACAAGAGACAAACAAAAGGGAGTCAAGTCCAGTAGAGCGTTCAAAGGAAAATGTAAAGGAATGATGATGTAATGGGGGTATTTGACTTTCCAGAAGACTTTAGGAATTCTTGCTAAACCGGCGAGAAAACCAGCTCTTTCGCTTCTCTCCTCCCGACGGCGTTGTAGAGACCTGTCTCTTAAGCATCGAAGCCTCCTTTCTAGGGATCGCTGGGAGAGGATTTTGGTAGCTCGCCGTCGGTGGACTCGGCATTTTACCGTTCCCAGGGGGGTTGAGGTTCACCGTCAAGGTCGGAGCCTTGTAGGACTGGGACTGGCTAAAGGCGATGCCATAGTCGTTCACCTGCTTAGCTGGAGAGGTTCGATGAATCGAGCTGTTATCACTGCTAGTAGGGTCGGTTTGGTAGCCTGCGGGATCGGAGTTTCCACTGGCGGCCGCAGACGTCACTGTCTCATAAGAGCGATCCTTGTGAGGCAAAGGGTAGACGTTTTGCTCTCGGCCGTAGTTTCGGAGGTGTGGTTCGGAAGCCATCCTTGGCTCTCGCGACGGGCGTCGCCCATAGCCGCTAGGGCCTGCACTCGTAGTATAGTAGCCGCCATTGGTGCTGCTATAATGCTGGTTGTCGTAGTAGCTGTTCCTCGTCGAGACAGGCGGTGGTCCTCCGTATTGGCCTTCCTCTCCTCGAAAAGAGGCCGCACGGCTACCGTAGTAGCTATCTTGAGGAAATCGCGGCTGATTTGCTAATTCCACAGAACAAACAGTGTTAGAATAACTAATGCGTAAGCTCCAATAACGAGCATCACACCAAACGTACCTCTATAGTAGCTGTTTCGACGGCTAAAGTTGGCAGCAGGGTCCGTTTCTAACACAGTAAAGTTAGTTGGAGGCACTCATCATGAAAAGCTCTCCTTTGACAGCAAACGTACCTGAACGATGCATGGACCTGCGCGCATAGTCGCCTTCAATGGCCGCCTCAAAGCTTCGGATGGTGTCGAGAGGTCGCTCCCATCGGTTGCGCGTCGGATTGGACAAATCAGGGTCGGCTAAAGTAGAGCAGAGTGTAAGTGACGACTGCCCATTGGCATCAGACAAGGGAGAATCACGTACCTATCACGTTCCCGTAGGAATCCTTGTGTTGCATGGCGCGCAGAGAAGACAATGACGACGCTGTCATGACAGCTTCGACAGCTATTTCACACAAAGTGTCAGAAAAAAGGACGGGCCAAGCGAGCAGGCTGCCCAGGCGCGATGCTGAGGAGGAAAAAACACATACATGGCTCCGCTTCGTTCATGGCCAACGTTGGATCGGCCTTGCTGTGGAGGCGTCTAGAATCCTTTTCAGCGTGCGTTTCGTGCAGGTCGATCTTGTTGGTGACGCTGTTCTTGCGAGACTTGTCGGACAAGAAGCTAAATCGTCGCGAATTGGGCCTCTGCTGCTGCTGCTGCTGCGCCGACTGCGAGAAGGCCTGCTGAGTAGGCGACGGGAGAGGGCGCTCCTTGTTTGCTGGAGTCGCCATGGTGCCTGCTTCTGGGACGGGAGCTTCTTTATCTTGAGCTAGACGAGATAGCTGGGGCTCTGCGACGACGGTGCCTGGGGGCACTCGGCACGGTCGTGGGGATCGAGCGATCAATGCGGGTCGCAGTGAGGGCGGACGATAATGTCCAAGGTCGACTCTTGTCGTCGTCGCACAGCAGTGCTAGTAATTAATGTTACGGGGGCCCCTGTCCAAAGCACAAATGGGGCGGGCACGGTTCGACGGCGGCCTGAGTCGAGTCGAAACAATGCTAGGATGACGAGCAAACTGGCCAGAAGAGGCGGTTTTGCGTGGAGCCCCAAAAAAATGAGACGGCCAACAGAGACAATTCCTGGCGCTGGAATTCTCGCGATGGTGTTGACGAGTCGCCGGGAGGGAATGGGCTGGGGGAGAGAGAAAAGAGGTTGGCGGAAGAGAGGTTGGGGGCGAGGCGAACGATGCTTCCGGAGCCTTTTGGCTATCAGAAGTGGAAACTGGGCAGCCTGTAAGAAGCTGTAGCCCAGTCGCCCGTGGTGCCAGAACTGCGTGGCAGCGGGTAACGATAGAGAGAATCTAGTGCTAGCAGAACGACGGGGCCAGGGGGGGGGGAGGGGTGTGCGGAAGCGCTGCAGGCCAGGGAGCTGCGTCTGTACGCGTCTGGTACCTGGAAGCGGTGCTGGGGATGCCGAGAACGGGAGGTCAACCGCGTGTACAGTTGCTGGAAGCTGCGCACGAGGGAATGGTCTGGTAGCGGTACTCGTACCGGGGCGGCGACAGGGCCCAAGGAGCGGCGTGACGTTTGCCTTTGGAGAACCAAGCACGGCGAAGGGAGAAGAGCCCTTTAGCGATGCAGAAGGACGGTGGCAGGGGGGAACGGAAAGGGGGGAGAGGAAAGAAAGAAGAGAAGAGAAGAGAAGAGACGAAGGAGGCGAGATGGAGCTCGGACAGCAGAAAAAGACAAAAAAAACACAACCTGGGTAGGAAAACGCAGCCGGGATGGAGATGGAAGGGCAAGGGAAAAGTGGGGGAGAGCTTTGTCGTGACTGCGATGCTGCAGATGAAAACGACGACGATGGTTTGATGCTCGATCCGATGGATGCCCTGCAAACAACCTTGTGGCTGAGCTACAGCACCAGCTAGTCGTGCTCGTACCCGCGAGGTAGGCAAAGTAAGCAGCTGAATGCGCGCAGCTTGTGCCACCTTGGTGCGTCTTTGTTCCGGAAGTCGATGTTTTTTTTTCTTCCTTTGACCCGTCTTTTCTTTCTCTTCTCGTTTCGACTGTATTTTTCGCAGCAGTGAGAGCGAGCGAATGAAGCGGCCTCGGAAGTTGTCGTCCGTGCCTCTGCGCGACCTGGCCCTGCACTGCCGCTTACTGTATGTACAGCACAGTTATCAGTGCAAGCAAAGTTCCAGGCACAAGGCACAGGCTCAGGCACAGGAGATACAGGTACCTATGTACTGCTATGCGTACTGGTGCCGGTACTGGTACTGGTACTGGTACTTGAACTTGTGCTCCCGAAACGGGGTGCGGCTAGTGAATCGACAGTGTGGCTGGTGCCGTCCCAGTCACATCAAACGTGTGCTCTCTGACGCTCTGTCACCACATCGATGAGCTGACGTCAATTGATTGCGCCTTGTTGCTCGCTTTGGCTCTTGTTCCGTGGCCAGTCCAGTCCAGTCCAGCATCGAACCAAAGCTCGGTACGTGTATGTACAGCTCGGCCTAGCCCAGGGGGGACTGGATTGCTGGAGCCGCGAGCTACTGTAGAAACAGGGAGCTTGGTCCAGCTGGACAGGCTTCTGGCGTCTGTCTATCTTTTTTGTTTTTTTCCTTCGCCAGAGGACGCGAGTGGCTCCAAGGCCAAGAGCTTGCACACCACTACAGGGCTTGGTGCGAAATATTATGGAGCGGCTAGCTGACGATACGGAGTTCCTGGAGCTGGTCTGCCGGTTTCCCCTGCTCCACTGACGGCTTCTTGAGCGACGATGACACAACCGCCCGTCTCAGACCGCATGCAGTTGTCTTGGTTAATATAAACAAGTGGAGAGCGTGTGTGTCTCGGCGCCACCCAAGGCGACAAATCGAGATGCGGCGGCTGTGAAAAAAAAAGGAAAAAAAGAAAAAAAAAAGGAAAAATTGACTAGGACGATGACGACGGTCCAAGATTCGGACTAGCCCGACACCCGACACCGACGAATGATGCTGCGCCAAATACGAAGAAGGAAATGGGAGCAAAGGCGAGAGAAGAAGAGGGTGAAGAAATGGGAAAAGACAAGAGGCTACTATCAAAAGAGGTTACGACAGCACAATGAGCTGCTGCGAGGTGGGATCGGAGGGCTCAGGCGACAGCAAAAGCATGTGCGTAATGCTGGTTGAATACGAGGTCGGCGGCAAAAAAGAACACGCCTGCGGGACCCAAGCCCGCTATATGTACGAGGATCTGATGAGCAGTTTGGCAGTTAGACGCCGCAGCTCAGGGCGACTCGAGACACCGGATGCGCCTCGCTGCGAGACAAGACAGCAACCGAGCGCCGCCTGGAGCGCCATGTGCCCGCATGGCGTTCGGTGGTTGACGATTTCCCCAGGGCTTGGATAGGCGGGAGTTGATGTGCCGTCTGCGAAACTCGGGATCAACAGGGTGCGACAACTTGTGGCGGCGAGCTGCGCGTCAATCGTCATTGCCCACCGATAGCACCATGCTTGCCTGCCTCTTGTGCTGTATGTTTCGTTGCTGTTGGCTTGATGAGCACATCAACGACAGAGCAGCAGAGCAGCAGAGCAGCAGAAGGAAACGTCTGGGTTGTGTGTACCTATGTCTCGACGGTGATGTCCGCAAACCAACCCCCCTCGCCCGCCCTGGCCACGATTACTTCGACTTGCCCAGTCCGGCGCCCCAGCAGCCCACGGAGTGCTACCTTTACGTTACGTCTGCTAGGGCTGCTTGTGCGGAGCATTTATGGAGCACCTAGTATCACCAGCTGCCTCGAGCTCGGCCAATTCTCCATGCCCTGGACAATGCTTTCGGCCTCACGCTCTTTTTGCTTTTCCACCGTCCGCCCCGTTCCCGCGCTGTCGCCCAACCCGCAATCGTCCATGAATTTTAATCTTGACAGGAAAAGGCCGGGATAGGCAATTCGAGGCGGAGACCAGGTTGGCCTCGAACCAAACCTTAATGCTTGGAGAGGGAGCTATTGAGCTTAACGATATTGATGGCATAGCATAGGGGCCCGTTGCCCTCGCCCTCACCGGCTACCTCCCAGTACTATCTTGTTTTCTCGTCCATTTCGAACGCCGTGCCACACGAGAGGCTCGCATCCTACAATTGTGCGCTCGGCCAGACACATGGCAATGTGAGTCAGGTGTTGCACAGGATGCCCTTGATTCCACGACATCAGAATGGGTTGCAAAGAGCCGTTACGAAGTCGACATGATGCATCGACGGATAGGTATACGAGCGATGCTAATCAAAACCCGTTATCAGTCTGCATTCTCCCGCAGGCAGTGCGACCTGTATGGCAATAGCGCCGCGGCCAAGTAGGTGTGCCCTCATGTTCCTGGACAAGCGTCGGCACCGGGCTTCGTGTTCTGTCGTTGCTCACACCCCTCCTTTCCCAACAACCTTGCAAGCGACCTTGTTTAGCTCCTCGTCTCCCATGAGCCTCGTCCTCCGGGCCATATGGGGTAAGTCTTGATCATTCATTTCCCCTCTGGAATACGGAGTCATACCGTGCCATGAACGCATCACGGCATCATGCAGCCATCGAATTCTTCTGTCTCGGTCGCAGCTGCAAGAGTCTCATGCTGTCTCAATTCCACTCCACAGAGCTGATTGAGTAGTTTCTCAATAGCGCATCTTGGCAACTGACGCGTCCAGATGAATCCATCCTCCAAGGAGGCAAGAGAGAAAAAAAAAATACTAGGCTCTCGAAATGAGCGCACTAATGCCAGGCATGCACAAGCTGATTTGATTATCGGGCCAGCCTGGAAGAGATGGCGCGCGAAAAGCCACTACCAATCTCCCTTCTCCCTCGTCTTATGTCGTTGACGTATCTTACACCTCATCGTGCCTCCGAGTTACCAGGGACACTAATGCCTCTTTTTTCTGGTTGTCTATTCATGGCATGTCCCGATGGGATCAGCTTGGCTGTCGCGAATATCCCTCCCCCGGCATAATGCAATTGTCATTTTTGCGACATGCTGCATTGCATTCTCCCGCAGCCAAACAGCATCGCCATCTTGAATCGTCGATCCGACGCCTGGGGGGGGGGGGGGGAGGGGCTCCCACTAGGCAGGCTTGGCCTCAATCCTTTTCTTATGCCCGAGACATGACCATCGTCGATCATTCCACGGAGCACGGAGTACAGTACTCCGTATGGGTACTATTCTGGGAAGCTCTCGTCCCCCGTAGTGGTTCCGCGCACCAAACTTGAGCTCCCTCTATTACTCGGCTAAAAGGTGCTTCAGCCAGAGCTAGTGACCTCATCTGTTGATTTGTTTTTTTTTGTTTACTCTAGAAGACTCGGTGAATCCCAGTAACTGGAGGGGCAATGGCTGGATGTTAGTCCAGAAGCCGTGACACTAGGACGGGCCGATGATACCTACCTATCCCAAGAGGACGGGCGTATGTTTCTATTCCTGTTGGATGGAATGCAGACGCGGTTCTCCAGACGCCTCTCCCAGAAAGCATTCTTTTCCGTGGCGCGTGCTAGCCACAGTGATTAGGTTAGGGATGATTGTAAGACATCTTGGGCGTTTTTCTTTTTCTGACACTGCCAAAGCACGAAGGCTGAGGAAGCAACTAATACGAAGCAAGAGTGCAAACTATAAAATCAAGGCTACATGCGAGTACAGCAGCGCAGCGTCAAGGGATATGCATCAATGCCCAAGCCACACGTTGGCGTCTCTCCCGAGCCTCCCGGACAATGAGCCTGTTTTGTTTCGTTGTTTCTCTTCTCGGCACATGCGAGCGCACAATCGCACACATAGGATTTGAGGGGGGAATAGGAGTTGGAGGGACTAGGTTACCTTGCCTGGCCAATCCGCCCAATCCATTCAGAGACGTGGCTCGCCGTTGCGCAAGTGCGTGTTTCTGCGGCCAGCCTAGTCTTCCATTGGCACTGCGTTTCCTCTTTTTTTTTTCTTCTGTAACTTGTTGTAAGCATAACAGGTACATGTTCCGTACACACTGTACCTTGATCTGCAACTGAGCCCGAGGCTGTGTGTCCATGTTCTGTGAAGCCCGAGAAGCGTGTCAAAGAGATTGACCCTTTCGTTGTACTGAAACTTGCCCTTTTCAACACGGGCAGAGCACGTACAAAGTACCGAAATACATAGACTCTAGAAATTGAATTTAGAGTTGGACGTTTCGGCGTCTCCATAAGGCATGTGAGCTGATTGTTAGCCACGCGGCGTCCATGAGAGGGGGAGAGAGACCGAGAGCTTTCCCTCGCCACATTTTTTCTTCTTGTTTCTTTTTCACAAGGTTTCATAGACCTCGTGTTTGATCCCTCTTTTTGACTCAGAATAACGGGACTGCGGTTATACCTTGAGCGTGCTTATTCGAGACATTTGATGTCGCACGCGGGGCTGAGAATCATCCATTGGGCGTCAGACTTGGAATTTTATGTGTCTCACCACGGATTTTTCTGTGGAATTTGACGTGATTTGTCCTTGTTTAATGTTTTTGGCGCGCGTACATGAACTTGGGGGGTCCTTTTTAAAGTCAAGGTGCTATAATGACGTGGCGGTGTCGGGCGTTTTTTTTGCCTTGTTTGTTTGGTGTCTTGGAGAAAGATCATCGTGGAATGAAGAGTTCAATGTCGCACTGCGATTGTCTGTGAAGTATCAATTAATATGCGGTTGGAGGTGATGCAAGAGGCTGCTGTTGCTGAATGTTGCGATTGAGTAAAGATATAGAGTTGGACAAGTACTGACCTACGGAATGTAGAACGTGATGCAGATACGGCGTGGAAAGCTTTTCTTTCTTTCTCATTCACATGCCAGCCCGTAAAGACTGCTAAGCCTTCCATCTGCTGGATTAAACCACCGTGTTATATACCAGTATGCTGGTATATCTGGACAGTTTGGTGTCGTTACTCGAATCATATACTTTGTGAGGGTGTTTGATATCAGGTAGTTCTTCGATATGGACTTCAACGTTGACTCGATATAAGTCGCTGCTCTCACGTCTTCGTTCGACATGTGGATTTCAGTCTCATTGTATCGTTGAATCAATATTATCTCGGCTCTACTTTGTCCTGTTATGTAGTATGTTTCCTTATATGACATCTAGTTATCAAGTGAAAATGCCTAGTAATATCTCCGCCTATGGAGTAGGATGGACGAGTGATGAACTATTAGGTACATAACTGATAGTTCAGTATGGCAACAACCGTCATGTTGTTCTAGGATACATGTCAACCACTCTACCCTGGGTACTTGTATTGTCTCTGCCTATTGCTATCCTGCCGTATATACGTCCGATATATCTGATCCGAGAAGAATTGGTCTCAATGGGATTACAGCTCAGATTGGGTCCATCGTGTCTCTTTTCAGGGCTATTACATTCATCTTCTCATTGGTGGACTTGCAAAGCCTCCAAAGGAATTGCAGAGGAGCGAAGTGGGAGGAGACAGAGCAACAGTAAAGTCATATGAATAAACCGACGGCTATCTTCTCTATATGAGAATTGCCGGGGGCAGGCGACTGGACTGTCGCTCTGCAGTGCAAAATCCATTAAAGCCAATATTAAACACCAAGCAGATATCGCATCACGAATACTCCGCCATCTGTCGTGTATCATTTTTCTTTGTTTTCTTTTTTTATGCGCAATTCCTTTGAATTGCAAGCCATCATGAGATTGGCAGTTCCTGCGGGATGGATACACGAGAAAAAAAAGCCCAGAGACCGAGTAACAAGACAGGCGCCAATTTTTGGAGGGGAAGGGAAAAAAGAAGAAAGAAGAAGAATTGGTCTGCCACAGCCTCAGTTCGTTTCGTTTCGAGTCTCCATTTTTTTGCAGTTTGCAAATTTTTTTGCCACATACGCCGAGTCACAGATGCCCAAGAACCTTTCGAAGTTGGGAATTTGACGTGTTTTTAATTGAATGCCTCAAAGCAAGACGATATGCTTTATCCTTGCCTCGACCAATGCAACCAAATGAGAACCGCCCTCACTACCAACTCCAATCCGAAACCCGGTTTATATCGACGAGGGGTACAACATGACGCGAACGGAAGCACCGAAAGACTTTGAGGGAAGAGGCTTGGCGAACTTGGCGCGGACAACGCCAGAGTTACCTGGTTGAAAGCGTTAGTTGGATCGGAAATGGCATCAGTAACGGGGATAGATTATTACCGTGTGGTCGGGTAACCTTGCCCCAGATCACGCGGATCTTGGTGCCGCGGATCTCCTTCTGGCCACGGTAGACGAAGGCGACCTTCTTGCCGAGGTAGAAGCTGTTTTTTTGCATTGGCGTTAGTGCTGCTGCCCTCCCCATTCATTCAGCGCTCGAGATTGTGAAACGTACTTGGCAGCGTTTGTGCTGTCAACACCCTCGATCTTGATCAGGCTGGTGCCAGGGTGGGTGATGTTACGAGAGCGCTGGTAGCTCAGGTGACGTCCCCTATGGTGATGTCTGTTAGCCAACGTTCGGTTTCTTTCGGATCTGGTGCAAAGCAGTCGGGAGATTTCGAGGCGGAACGTGTTTCGCGACGTGATGAGGCGATTCTCGTCAAAGCCAAGAAGGCACCCGTCTCTCCCACTCCATCTCTGTGAATCCCCTCCCCTTGTCCGCTGCCATTCGGAATTCGCGATCGCAATTACTTACTTGACGTATACTGCGGCAAAGTTAGTACAATTAGAATGCCAATTTCGCAAAAGTCCATCGGCAAGGCAACTCACATCTGTGACCACTTTCGGAAGGCATCGTGTCTGTTGTGTAGCTTCCGCCCTCTCAAGTAACCGATATACAAGGAGGTCTGGTGCTCGTCGTTTGTCGTGATGTCGAACTGATGGCAACGGGGTGGATGCGATATCGTGTGTGGTGGCTCTAGCACGAAAATTTGAGCCCTCGGCATCACGTGGTGGCTTAGGGCATTTTAGTTGACAAGCGACTGTGGCTGGAGAGCGCTGCACCGCCTCATTTCCTGCGATTTGGGATATCGATAGGTAGCCACACTTGGTTTTCTCGCTAGAGTCTTCCATCAGCTAGCCTATTTGGGAAAAGCATGCGTTTCCATCCATGTACAGAAGACGGCCTGCTTAGATCTCTCTTAGATATCACGCTCTTCGGGGAATATTTTTTCCCTTGTTGAATCTATTGCCAAGCTAGATACTAACGTGTCATTCTACCCAAGCTCTGGAAGACGAGAGAAATGTTGGGGGCTGCGGGGATTAACCATTGGTCACCGTTGTCCTCTTCACTGAAATAGCCGGCTGCGTGCTGAGCCCCTCGCTTGCATGACATTGATCGAATCATTCAGCGCTGCTCTCTTAGTCTTCTTGGATCTTGATCCATTAACTGTCCATCTCTATGCCCACGGGATCATACGTCACTTGCGGTAGGCCGACTACCTACCTGGGTAAATGCAGAGACACTAGGCAATCCATGGTAGTTAGGCCATCACACATCAAGATGAAACCCAACTATGGATACTGTGTATGTGAACAGACTGACTTACTTCAAGGTATTGGCACAAACCAGGAAAAAAAAACTGCAAACGGCGAAAAAAGAGAGAGACGAGGCAAAACACACACGAGGCAGCATTAGGGCAAGTTATATGGGCTGAACGGCCATTACTAGTGGTACATCACCAGCATGGATAGCTGCTCGGACAAAGTTTCCAAAGTTCCATTCCTCGAGCCAAAATCGCCGAGGCCACTTCGAGTCCGGCCCGGGTTGTTCTCGGAAGATGCGGCGACTGATCAACCACAGGCCGTCTAAAAGTTCCCGGCTCCATGAGGGGGCAAGCCGGGGCGACCAGACCACGAAACAGGCAGAAGTAAGATTACCAATCCCTCCCATGTGGTATTACTCGCAGAATCTTGTATGTACAGGCGCTGCCGTACACTCGCTCCTTGGTCCACCGGTGCGGTGTTAGGGGTTTGCTGCGCTTCCAGCGGAATTAGAATTCCCGTAGCGGCAACAAGGCGCTGAGAACCGAATAGAAGCACCACCTGATGCCTCTGGAACCCGGGATAATAGGTCCTGCAACGTGTCTGGCACAGTACATGTAGACGGGCTGGCTAGTTGCTCGGCCCAGTCAAGCATCGGGAACATCCGTCAAGTTTTATGCTGCGCTTTTTTCCCCTTGCTCTGCATTCCCTTGCTTCCACGCATACGAGTAGGTGGATGCTCCCAGACTTTGTAAGCAACGTCAAATGGCTTTACAAGGCGTGATGCATGACGAGAGGACGGCAGAGATTTTTAACAATGAATAATAATGTTCCCGTCCCGAATCTCGTGCTCTTGGCGATCAGTGCTAGGGGGATGCAAACATGGCCCTTTTGGGCAATTGGTGTTTAGTTGAGGCGTTATCTGCAACTCAATCTGCGGGTGACCCCTCAGTACGGAATAGGCATACGGTGCATACGGTGCTTACATTTGTCTCATCAGTTACCCATGGAAAGCAAAGTAAGATGCAGCTGGGCCATTATGCAGATGCTACAGCCGTGATAGGGAGGTGCCAGTGCCAGTTTGAATGAATGCCCCGATGAATGCCCCGTTGTGCTATGCTTGACAATAGTGGTTTCCATTACAATTACACATTGTAACCGTGCTGTGTCTCATTCCAGTCCCTTCATCATATACCGACTTGAATACCGTAAACCTCTGGCCTCGCCTCTTGGTCCGCCCGGTATCGCCTTCGCTGAGCTCATGGTCAAATCCCCCCCAACTTCTCCCGGTAGACTCAAGCCGGGCAAATTACTAACCTGCTGGATGGTGGAGAACAACCCTCGAAAGGAGCCCCGGAGGCTACGTGACTATCGCAGCGCGACTAGCAGGACTCCGAGCTTCCTGATGACTTTGCGGCCCAGCAGGTACCTGAACGGCACCGACGGAGACAGCACTGAGGGGCGCTCTAGCAGGACTGCGCTAACACTGGAGCACTTGACGCTGTACTGCCCAGAGCTCCAAACTCCGTCAGCGCTTTATAACCCCGTCACCTAAAAAACCAAGCCAGCCCACCGCGTCTCCCCCCCTCCGATCCTCAAGCTCCCTCTCTTCTCTCCCCAACCCAACGCTGAACCTTGATCTTGGACCGGCGCCTGCACCTTCAATCCTCGTCCCAAGCCAGACCGGCTGCCTGTTTCTCTCTTGTACGCCCAACGCGCATTCAATCGACACAGTTTTCAGTTTCCCGCGGCATCCAGTCCGAATCCAGAGCAAACCGCAGCAATGGACCCCAACCAGCCGTAAGTACCGGCAACCCCACCATGACACCAGCTATCGTCACTGCGCCGACAAGCTTCAGTGCACGGTGGGGTTGAGCCAAACTTTGGCATCGAGAAAGGAAAAAAAAAAGAGCATCCGCAAGAGTACGGTTTGCTAACAATTGCGATGCAGCCAAGCGCTCGAGCTCAAGGAGAACACGACGATCATCGTCCTTGGTGCCTCCGGAGATCTTGCTAAGAAGAAGACAGTGAGCAGCCGCCTTATCCCATCGTTATTTTACATTGATCTCTTTGCGCTGACACAAGCACTTTGCAGTACCCCGCGCTCTTTGGCCTGGTAAGCAGCCCAACTCAACCGTAACCACGGAACAGGCTATGCCTTTTCTTGTTTTCGCAGAGAAACGCCGGCATCGAGATGTGCACCAGCTTACCTGACAAACTGTTAGTACCGAAACCAATTTCTGCCCAAGGGCGTCAAGATCGTCGGATATGCCCGGACAAAGATGGACCACGAGGAGTACCTGCGACGGGTCAAGTCATACATCAAGACGCCTACCCCGGAGATTGAGAAGCAACTCGAGGAGTTCGCCGGCCTGTGCACCTACATTTCCGGCCAGTACGACAAGGACGAGTCCTTTGCTGTTTTGGACAACCACCTCAAGGACTTGGAGAAGGGATGGCCAGAGGCGCACCGCCTGTTCTACATGGCGCTGCCCCCCAGTGTCTTTACCATCGTGTCCCAGCACCTGAAGCGATGCTGCTACCCTACCAGGGGTATCGCTCGTGTCATTGTAAGTTGACGGCATACTTCTGCCTTGATATCTCATTCACTTAATCGCTGTTCCCCGCCTAACCGCTCGCCTGTATGTAGATTGAGAAGCCCTTTGGCAAGGACCTTGCCAGCTCTCGCGAGCTGCAAAAGTCTCTTGAGCCCGACTGGAAGGAGGAGGAGCTCTACCGTATTGACCACTACCTCGGTAAGGAGATGGTCAAGAACATCCTCATCATGCGCTTCGGCAACTCCTTCCTCGGTGCTACCTGGAACAGACACCACATCGACAATGTGCAAATCACCTTCAAGGAGCCCTTTGGTACCGAGGGCCGTGGAGGCTACTTTGATGAGTTTGGCATCATCCGAGATGTCATGCAAAACCATCTTCTCCAGGTCCTCACTCTGCTGGCCATGGAGCGCCCCATCTCGTTCGACTCTGAGGATATTCGAGATGAAAAGGTCCGTGTCCTCCGAGCCATGCCTGCTATTGAGCCCAAGAACGTCATTATTGGACAGTATGGAAGGTCGTTGGACGGCAGCAAGCCGTCGTACAAGGAGGACGACACTGTGCCCAAGGACTCTCGATGCCCAACATTCTGCGCCCTTGTCGCCTACATTAAGAACGAGCGATGGGATGGTGTTCCATTCATCATGAAGGCTGGCAAGGCCCTCAACGAGCAAAAGACGGAGATCCGTATCCAGTTCAAGGACGTTACTTCGGGCATCTTCAAGGACATTCCACGGAACGAGCTTGTTATGCGCATTCAGCCCAACGAGAGTGTCTACATCAAGATGAACTCTAAGCTTCCTGGACTCAGCACCCAGACCGTCGTTACCGAGCTTGACCTTACCTACAGACGCCGATTCTCGGACCTCAAGATCCCCGAGGCATACGAGTCACTTGTCCTTGACTGCCTGAAGGGCGACCACTCCAACTTTGTTCGTGACGACGAGCTGGATGCTAGCTGGCGCATGTTTACTCCCCTGCTGCACTACCTGGAAGACAACAAGGAGATTATCCCCATGGAGTACCCCTATGGTAAGTTCCCATCTCGTCTTTGCCAACCCCCGGCTGAATTGAGCTTCAAACTAATCCGTCGGTATAGGCTCTCGAGGCCCCGCTGTTTTGGATGATTTCACAGCATCGTATGGATACAAGTTCAGCGATGCTGCTGGCTACCAGTGGCCGACAACCTCGGCTGCCCCTCCTACCAAGTTGTAAGTGGCTGGTGCAACTACATTGCACAATGTTTGACATGTATTGCCTTGGATCCTGGATGGAACAAGCATAGTAACAATTGTTGCAGTTAAAAAAAAATCTTTTGTTATATACATCGTCCCCAAATATAATGCATTGGACGTATTATGGGTCTCAGGCAGGACATGGCTGTGAGGTAGTATGGATTTCATAAAAAGTTGAGCGTCGTCTAAGCTGCAGTGGCGCGTACTGGATTCTCAAGAGCTTAAGCTTCAATTTCTCAATATGAAGAAAAAAAAATTCTAGATAACATATGGATTTTTTCCCCCGAATCGCATTCCAGTGTTCCACTTCTTTGTCGTTGTCTTTGCCGAGTGATGATGTCGCAGTGCCTTGGAGGCTTGTTGTACATGATTGAACAAGATAACCCCATCAATAGCGGTTATTCCCCGTGCACCGTACCATGCAATCAATCAATTGGCTGGTTGATTGCTTTTAGCAACTGTCATTCAGGGTCAAGTTCCGTATTCCTTTGCCAACCCCCATTCTGCCCAACTTTTAGGCTATGTACCATCCATCGTACTGCGATGAACTGATCGGAACCACCAGCCGAACTGCTGGCTACCTACTAGGTAGTAGGTTAGTACTAAAAGGTGCGGCCGTTGAGGTACTTCGTGTCGGGCAGTGGTTATGGGCGCTTCTCAAGTCCTTCTGGTCCGTGCGCAGCCTCACGTGATCCGGCCGTAGCTTTCGGCGTCCGCCTTGCCCGTGTTACCTCGAATCTTTGAAAACGGAGAAGGGCGGCTTTGTTGGCGCATCATCCTCAACCTCCGACCACGACCCAATCCGCGCCTGTATTTCATCCTCCTCCCACCTCAGGTGCACTGATCCGATCGCCGCCAGTATCGCCGAGCCTCGAAACATTCAGTGCCCGAATTCAAGCCGCGTTCACGCCCTCTCGGCTGCTTCCGTGCCGCCTTCTCTCGCGAAAAGGCCCATAATCAACCCGAGCCATCCAACACGTGCAGACGCCCTCAGCCGTTGCTGATCTTGTTGCGACATCCATCGAGAACTCTGATTCCTAGCAGCTGGTTCGGAATAGCTGCCCGAGTCCCCAGCGTGGCCTTTGAATTTATATGCAAACTCGTTTCCAACGCGCCTCCGACCGTCCGCATCGGTGCAGACGACCTCGACGGTCATGCTCCACTGCCGCCCTTCATAAAGAGGCAGAACATCACCCTTCCATGATACGCGCGCGGTAGTTTGACATCTCTCTCGCGAGCCAGGCCGATTGTGTCGTCAGGGGGCGTGGTGCTGGCAGTATCAGTTTCTGCGTGGGGGCTGCGGCGATTTCGCTTCCACAGCTCGACAAGATAAATGCCTGGCGTCGTCAACATGGACAGTGGAGGCCAGAATGGCGCACTTTCCGACCACCACAAGGACTCGGCCGTAAACGGCATCAACGGTGTCAAGAGCATTGACGGGCCGCGAGTCGCGCCGGACAAGGGAAAGGCGCCAGCTACAGCTACAGCCAACAATGGGAGCAATGCCGTCAATGGAGGGGGGGCGGCGGGCGAGGCTCGATCCAATTCTCCGACCGAGCAAGTTTCGCGGATGAACAACCTCCCTGATGAAATCGTTCACATTACTCAGGGCTTCGTTCCGCTCTCCCTCCTTCTAACACGACTCGCTCAGTCTACACACAACATGTTGCAAGATAAGATCGTCGAGCTGGCCAAACTGCCGCTTCCTGCGGTTGCCACGAATGGAAATACAAACTACACTCAGAGCGCTCCGGATGACACTTCAGGCGAAAACCTTAGAAAGAAGGCGATGCTACTACATTTCACCCAGGATATGCATGCAAAATGGGTCAAAGCACTGGTTATTGTGGAATGGAGCAGGAAGGCTTCCATGGTCAGCAAACTTATCGATCTCAAATTCCATCTCGACCAACAGCGAATCCTTTACGATGCAGCCCTGGACAGCATTATCAATGTGAAGCGAGACTTGACGTATGCCCGAATGCCAAGCCCTGATCTGAAGACGGCGCTACAAGTTCTGTCCACTGGAACGGCGCCGTGGATGCCAGACGTAAGTGGAAGCCCCCTGTAGCCCCCAAACTAGGTGGACGCTTTTTCTAACAAGTTCACATCTCTAGCTTCAATACATTGAGCCACCCCCTTTGACAACAGAGGAGCAGCTGAGGGGCATTGGCGATCTGGATACGTTGCTATCTCTGCGGTTAAACCTTGACGATTTTGACAAAATTCCGCATCAGTTCCGAAACTACACGATTGGATCAGGCCGGGTCACCTTCAAAGTTGCCGGAGAATTCGAAGTGGATTTGACGATTGCGGACGAAGATTTCGAGAAGCAGTTCTGGTTTATCGACTTCAGATTTGCCTTTCGACCGGCGGCATTCTCACTTCCAGACTCATTACGAACACCACTCGAAAACTGCGTAAACGAGGCACTGGCAAGGGATGGATTAACCGGCTGCTATCAATTTCTGCACGAATACGTCTTAACTACTAAGATTAATGAGCTGAAGCGCCAAGCATTGCAACTGAGCCGAACATCATGGACTGGCACGTTGGCAGTGGAACCTCTAAATAGAGCCTTGTCTATCCAGTACTGGACGTCTCGCTCACCCGCTACTGGTCTGAAGAACTGGATCATTGTAGCGGTAAACAGCGGACGCAAGCAGGGAGGCAGAACAGATCCAAAGGCATCGAGTTTCTTGGCAGCAAAGTGGTATCGCGATGGTAAAGAGGTCAAAGACGTTGAGATTGAGGTGAATACCGAGAATCTGTCGGCGGAATCATTGTTGAAAGACGTCGTTGGACGGCACATTGAGCACATCCTGTCAAGTATTCACTCTGGGCTGCTGGCAGCGCCAAGGTTCAAGAATCGCGAGACCGGCGTGGTACTAAACATATCAAAAACCGATCCGGTGGCATCCTGCCTAAATCTGCAAGTAAGGTACGGTGGCACAGTGTCACTGTTGATCGAGCCGACAAGCGGTGCCTTTGCCATGAAGCCACACTCAAAGTTTTCCATTCAGCCGGAGCTCCAGCTCAACAATGGCAAAAACCCAACGGAAGACGGAGTCAACTTCTTGGAACACCTGCGATGCGCAATTATAGAAGATGAATTGGGTAGGATGGGAACCGCTAGGGGCTGGTCTGTCCGGAAAGCACCAGTCAACGTTGATGAGCTGAGGTCGATTACCAAGATGCGGAGATGGAGCCGTACATTATGGCTACAACACGGAGGATGGGGTTCAGCCTGGTTTGTTGGAGTGATTCTCAGCCTGGAAGGCGACGAATGGTGGTTGCTTGAGACGTGAGTCTATGCCGTTCTTGGCTTGATCTTTTCTTGTTCCCCCTCCCTCCCTTTTTTGTTTTTTTTTCTTCTCTCTCTCTTCCTCGTGGCTAACCAGGAATTCGTAGGGATTCTGCTCAAACGAATGGTGTCTCTAAATTCCACACCAAGCTCCCACTTAACAAGGGGACACCTCAGCTGTCGGGCAGTTTTTGGGATAACCTGAATCTATTTGCAGGTGGCATGATCACTCAGTCAGTCGATATGAGAGAGCTGCATCGGCGTAGGGTTAAGTGCCAATCGAACGGAAGCATCGATTTATCTCTACCTCAACAAGTCAGAATGCCGTCCATCGAAGTGGCACTATCAGCCATATTCCCAACAATGACGCAAGAAGACGCGGACGAAGTAAACTCACAGCATCACAGCGCTTTTGGATTGAACGAAGATCCGCAGTTGCTTTCGTTATTACGGCTGAAGGCGGGAATCTCTCCCTCGGCTAGGGAACCGTGGGCGGAAAACATGGTGGCAATCAATTTCAAGGGTGTTCACTCAGAGTCCAGACGTGAAGAGACAGGCGAAGGAGGCTACACAACAACTCATGACATGGTTTGCACCTCGGACGTGGTGATCAGAGTCCGACGACCGACGAGATTCTTGGCCCTGAAGGGCGTGGTGGATCGGAATGTTTCCTATAACCCCCAGAGGGGCGAGTTCATCTTGCAAGTCCAGCGTCGCGTCACTGAGCCAGTTTTTGACATTCTCAAGTCGCGAATCAAGGCAATTGACAGATTCGTCAACTTTCTCGAAGCCATGGAGAACGCCAAGGGCTCCATCATTAGCGAATCGATTACGCTGAAAGGAGTTGTGTTTAGCTATAGCTCGCCGCTACCCGCGCCGTCGGATGGGGAGGCTGCCGCTCCTCCTCCGGCTCGCGAACTGTGGAGAGTGAAGATGGATCTATCCAGCGAAGACATCGATATTCACATGGAAAAGGATAACCCCCATGTCCGGGTTATCGATCTCGCGAGGAATCTGGCCAGCACAGAAGGTGGTATCGGCTTACTGATGGCCTGGCTTCCCATGTCATTACACGCCATGAAGGCTCTTGTCCAGCTGGACGCCCAGTGGACTGAGCTGTTTAAAAAGGGACAGGGCCGGCTGGACTTTAGCATGAAGTCCATGACGTGGATCAATCTCAAGTATAAGGGCCTTGCGACTGGTCAACCGGGAGACAAGGTCAAGAGGGGCATTTCCATCGATGTCCGAATGAGGGCCCGCCGTGGCGAAGGGTGGTGGCACGCTTGGCGGTCTACTACCAACGCAGCAGCCGACGATTTTGACCAGGCTTTGAAAGCTGTGTGGGAAGGCAAAGGAAACAACTGGCTTGGTCTCACCTCTGGCGCAGCAGCCCAGTCCAATGAGGCTGTCATGGATATGCTGCTTGCGATTGATGCTGCGATTCGAGGAGTCGTACATGCATCACCGTCATTACCACCCGGCGGCGTGAAAGCAGAGGTGATTACATTAGACTAACTACAAGGTCGCAAGGGGAGTCCTTCAACGGTATAAGGCATGGATATATATATATATCTGCTCTCCACAAACAAGACTTGTTCTATCAAAAAGGGGGCGGATTGCAAAGAACCAAGGGGGGGCTGTTACGAAGCTTGGAAGGGGGGTTTGGTCGGTTCGGTATCAAAGGGGGAAACTTGCGGCATTCATGCTTTTTTTTCTGCTCCTTTCTTTGTCTTTATTTTTTTTTCTCTTTCGCCTAATGATACCTCGAGTGAAACGTGCAAAAAACTCACTACGCAGCGAGAGAATTTGGATAATGGGAGCATCATCATCAGCCAGGGTAATCTACATTGGGGGGGCAAGGCGGGGGGCTTTATAACGATTCTTGTTTTTTTTTCAACTTTGTTCTCTTTTTCTCTCTCCCTTGGCCGATAAAAAAAGAGTATGTTTCTCGCTCCTTGGGGAGTGAAGTGAGTTTGGCGGGACGTTGACAGGGTGCTTGAGAAGATGATTGCACGACGACTGGAGAAAGGGGGCGGAAAGAGGCTCCTTGGATTTGACTTTTTTTTTATTCAAAGCATTGGATGGAAGGACTGGAGGCGGCTTGTATTATGAGATAGATGCCTGGTAATTAATGTTATGTGCATAACGTGCGGCGGGATCATGCCCTGTTTTTATATATATATTTATGCGTCCAATGCGAAGTCTATCCTATCGTGATGAAAAGTGGTGATTGCTGGCGAACCAACCCAGCTTTGCTATGTGCTTTTTTCCCTCTTTCGTTTCCCCCCATCTATATGATACTAACAAAGGAAGAAATTCATACAGATGCCCCCCGCCCCCCCTTTTTTTTTATTTACCTTCTAGAAAACCTCCTGACGGGAATCCTCTCCGTCGGCACGCCGCAGAACTGCGTCGGGAACTCCAGCTGCTCCAGGCCCGTGGTGAGCCAATTCTCCCTGGCGACGGTGTTGGCAATGTCGTAGCCGTTGCGCAGGGCACCCATGGCGCCAATCTTGGTGTACGACCCTCCCGCGACGGCGAGCCTGCCCTTGAAGCCGTCGTGCAGCTCCTGGTCGGCGGCGGCCATGGTGTCCTGGTGGCCGCGGCTGTACTGCGGGATGCACTCGCTGGCGAGGCGGGCCATGGCGAAGCAGGGCGTGGACTGGGGGATGCCGAGGTGCCGCTCGAGGACGGCCTTTGCCTGCTGGATGGCCTCTTCCTCGGACGGGACGCGGACGGTCGGGCCGTGCTCCTTGTTGCCGTCGTAGTAGTGGCCGCCCATGAGGACGAAGAGCTTCGTGCCGGCAGGCTCGTCGGGGCCCCTGACGCCAACGTCGGAGTCGAAGAAGACGCCCAAGGCCCGCTCGGGGTTCTGCTCGGGGGGCACGGAGAGGGGGATGAGGTAGCCGAAGCCCGGGGGCTTGAGGTTTGTCTGGGGATACCAGATGTTGACGGTCATGATGGAGACTGCGTGCGAGGAGCCGAGGCTGGGGATGTCATCGGTGATGCGGGCGAGGTGCTGGGAGGGCAGGGTAGAGATGACTTTGTGGTATTCCTCAGACGAGTTTTGGCCGGTAGTGACCTAGATTTCGAGGCGTTAGCGAGAACGAGTACATATATGTGTGTGTGTCAGTTGCTAAGTCCTACCTTGATGAGGTCAGTCTCCGAGTCGTAGTCAACATCAGTAACCTTGGCATTGAGCTTAACCTCGACATTCGCCTGGCCCTTGAGAGCATCTCCCAGCGCAATCGGCAACGTCTCCATGCCCGTCTCGCCAAAGTTCAGCAGCGCACCCCTCGGCTGCTGCGCGAGCCTCCGGATCTGCGGATCCTGGCCCATGGCCTCCATAAACGTCTGCTCCGAGATGGCCATGTGCCGGATGTTGGGCCCCAAGGCCGGCAGGTAATGCACCCAGTAGAAGCGGTCGAGGACGCTCCGCGCGCTGAGGGTGTAGATGTCGCCGCCGTAGATGCCGTGGACCATGGCCGAGGCCACGTTCTCGGCCACGGCTTTGCTGCCCGTGATGTGGTAGATCCAGTCGGCGATGGAGAGGTCTTGGACGGGCACGCCGTCCTTTCTGCTGAAGAGCCGGCGCATCATGTATCCGAACCCGGCCCATAGAGATTCGAGAACGACGGGCTCGCTGGCGCATGCAGCCAGGCTGGTGTGTGGAGGCAGCGGCACGAGATGGTCGGGATAGTAAATGTACCGCGGTTGATCGGGAGGCGAGACGACTGTGAGGCCAAGGTCGAGAGCCTATGGAAGCAGCACACAGCCTTGTTAGCCTTCTCTCTTCTCTTTCTTCACTTGAACATCCTCTTCCCCGTATAGGTAGGCAGACGCACCAGATCCCAGAGCACCAAGTCGTCAAACCGCCAGGTGCTCTTGTTCAGCGACGAAAACGACCGCGGGCCACGCTCGAAATTCACCACTCCCTCAACGCCGCCGACCTTGACGGGGACCTTGTCCGTCCTGATCCATCCGCCCAGCCGATCGCCGCCTTCGAGCAGCGTAATCTTGGTCGTCGCCGGCAGCCACTTGGCCAGGTAATACGCCGTCGTCAGGCCCGTCAGGCCGCCGCCCAGAACGGCCACGTTTGCGCCGTCGGGCAGCTTCCCAGCCTTGCTCCGCTTCGCAGTGGCGCCGCCATCGTCGGTCGAGTTGCGAGCTGAGCTCAAGCCGCGGCCCAGGATGCGCCAGGCGCCGGATCGGGTTGTCGCTGAGGCGGCGCTTCGCCTCCAGGCGGCTGACTGCCTGAGGAGGGCCGTTGCAGCGCCATCCGCGCGCTGAAGGCTCATGTTGGCAGCTCAATTGATCATTGTCGAGCTCTGGCCGAGCATGCGAGTAGAAATAGAAATCGCAATGGTGCCACCTCTGGAGCTCTTCGGGTACTCGATGGGATGATCGGGGATCGGGGCCCACTTTGTTCCGGGCGCTGGGAATGGAGTCGCGCCTCGGCAGATATACGAGTACGAGATGGTTTTTTTTTGTTTCAAGAGTCTTTGACCAGAGAAGATGTAAACGACTCCTCTCAAGTTACGTTCCTTCATTGCATTACTACTGTACAACTACACAAACTATATCTCTTTTTTTTTCGTCAGACACAAGAAGCTGGAGCATCGTCGATGTCCTTCCTACACCATCATTGCCCGTAGCCAACATTCTGTCCTGCCGACAGAATTGTCCACCACCAAGCTCGATTCGATCCGCATTAATCCCCCAAGCATGAAAACGCCATAAGTTTTGTCGACATGATAAAGCAACGTTATTCCCCATCTCTAAATCTCGTATCCGCATCCTTTCCTTGAGCCCGAGTTGTTTTGCCCTTGATCCTTGGTTTTCCCGCGTTTCATCTTACTCATTTCTTCTTTCTACCCGTGGTCTTGGTCTTCTTGCCCTTGGAAGAGCCACCGGCAACCGAGTTCGCGTTGGAAGCGACGCTGGAAGCTCTTGAAGGGGAAGCTGAGCTGGCTTTGCTGGACTTTGACTTGACGTTGTCAAGAGCCTTATTCTAGAGACGTGTGTTAGCATGGGCCCCTTTAACTTACTCTGCCATGTTACATACCTTGACGCCGTTCTTCGACTTCTTCTTTGCCGGTGCCATGCTTAGGATGCTGTCTTCATCATTCTCCTCGTCCAGATCGCGCTTAGACTTGCCATTGACCCCGTTGGAGCTCTTTCCGGTTGCAGGGCCGTCCTCAAACTCCTTCACAATAGTTGTGAGCAGCGTGTTGCATCGTCGCGACAGCTCAATAGGCGTGCGGCTCAGGAAAAACCAATCGAAGCGGAAAAGAGGAGAGTCACGGATCTCGTCTCGCATCTTTTCATAGAGGCCCTCGGAGTCGATGCCGTAGCGGTCAAGCAGAACCAACAGGAACCGATCCTCTTCTTCAGTGTAGACCTTCTTGTTCGTGGTTGAGACCGAGTAATTGATCTTCAGTTGCTGGAGAGGAACGCGATACTGCTGCATCTTCTTCCGAAGAAGCTTGCCTTGATGGTCGATGCGCCTAGTGCGCTCCTCACCATCTTCAATCACTTTGATGTACTTGGGATAGTCGGAAATTTCCGTGTATCGCTGCCAAAACACCTTTGCGTAAGCCCGGATTTCCGCCGTCGTCTTGCTGTCAATCTCGTTGGAGATGCCCTGATAATCGTTGCGCCCATATTTCCCCGATCCGTTGATAAACTGCTGGAAATCACGGCGGTTCCAATGGCCAAACCCTTGGTTGGAAAGCTCCTCCTTTTCAGCTCGTTCTTCCTCTGTGAGAGGTGTTGCAGTGTCAATCTCCTGCTGCTCGAGTGCTCTCTCAGCCTCGCGCTCGGACAAGTTATCATCGTCTCCATCAGCCAATGGAACTTTGTACCCAATCTCCTTGCGATAAAAGGCAGTCTCTCTGTCCTGCAGATCCTGCAGTCGGGGAGGGTAGAATTGGTAATCGTGAACTGGTACCTGCTTCGGCGCACGGGGGGCCTTTGGCTTGGCATCAGCCTTGGGGTTAGGGTACATGGCCTGTCTAAAGTATTTGTCCATCGAGTAGCTCTGTTCCCTGCGTTCTCGCTTCGACGGGTTGATCCAGTTCATACCGATATTCTTCTTTGCAGCTGCAAAGTTTTCTCCATTCCACTCGTAAGCAGATTCGGAAGTGAATTTCTGAAGATCCTCGATACCAAGCTTTTCGTACCTGGCATTCAGCTCCTTGGTACGGGACTCGCCCCGAGTCAATATTTCATCGATATCCTCATCGTCCAGTTCATTGTCCTTGTTTGCTGCTTCGCCCGTAGAGCTTTTGGACCGGAATACTTTCTCGGCACCATGTTGAATCATGGACAGGAGTTCATCCTTGTTTGCAGCCGCCTTGGCCGCAACCTGGGCACGGCCCTGCTGAATCACGACCTGATCGAGTCGCAGTTTCTGGGCCGCTCGCTCGAGGACTTTTTCTTCAATGGCATTATCAGTGACGAATCGGTACACTACAACTTGCTTAGTCTGTCCGATACGGTGTGCGCGGTCCATGGCCTGCAGATCGGCCTGCGGGTTCCAATCACTATCGTAGAGAATGACAATGTCGGCCGTTGTCAAGTTGATGCCCAGACCACCAGCTCTCGTCGTGAGCAAAAAGACAAACTTTTCTGATCCAGGCTTGTTGTAATCGTCAATGGCTGCAATTCGGTCCTCGTGAGCAGTACCACCATCAATACGGCAATACTTGTACTGCCTGAAGACGCAATAATCTTCCAAAATATCGAGCAGTCGGCTCATTTGTGAAAAGATCAAGACTCTGCTCCCCTGATTCTGAAGTCGTCCTAGCAACTTGTCCAGGACCTTCATCTTGCCAGCATTGTAGATCAGATGCTCGTCAGTTGTGTAGGGGGGACCGGGCTCGGCGCCTTCGAAGAGATAGGGATGGTTGCAGCACTTTCGCAGCTGCATAACAATGTTCAAAAGCCTAGTCTTGGACTCTCGCTTCCCTCCAGCACCGTTGACGGCATCGATATCTTTTTCCAGAATCTTCTGATACCATTTGACCTGCATCTCGGACATGCCCAGGTACACGTTGACCTCCTTCTTCGGCAAGAGACTCTTTTCAACATCGCTCTTGACACGTCGGAGCAAGAACGGACGCAACACTCGATGCAGCTGTTGCACCACCTTGTCCTGATCCTGGTCTTGTCCTGAAAACCATTGGTCAAACGCATCGGCATCGCCAAAGACATCGGGCAGGAGGAAGTTGAGCAGAGCCCAGAGCTCGTGCAGGTTGTTTTGCAGCGGGGTACCCGTAATGAGCAGTCGGTTACGGGAGTTGAAGAGTCGGATGACCTGCGAGAGAGAGGACTCTTCGTTTTTGATGCGATGTGCCTCGTCAATAATGATATACTCCCAAGCAAATTTCTTGAGATGTGCCTTTTCTCTCAGGACCATTTCGTAGCTCGTAATGCAAACGTCAAACTTCTCGTCAACAAGACGCTCGTTGATGAGCTCGTGACGCTCATCTTTTGCACCTTGGAGCACCAGCACATTGACTTCGGGGGTCCACTTTGCAAACTCTCGCTTCCAGTTGTCGAGCGTCGACTTGGGCACCGTCACAAGGTGAGGACCAGTAATGCCCATGATGTGGCGGAGATAGCCCAGAAAGGAAATGGTTTGCAGAGTTTTACCCAAGCCCATTTCGTCGGCCAAGATGCCAGAAATGCCGTTTTCATGCAGCGAAATGAGCCAGTTGAGGCCTGCAACTTGGTAATCCCTCATGGTACCCTGCACAAACGAGGGGGACTCTCTGAAGACCGTATCCGCGGATCCACCATGCTTCTCGTCGCTCAAGAGTTCCGCGTCTTCCTCGGCCTCTGTTCTTCGCCGTCTATCACTCGTGGCGCCTCCTTTCCTGCCAGCGCCCTTCTTGCCTCGAGCAGCTTCGGCATTCTGATGATCGATCTCGGCCATAATGTCACGGATTTTAGGGTCGGGATTCGTCTCGATAAAGTGCCGGAAGAGATCGGTAAGGCCGAGCAAGTATCGAAATCTTCGAATGGTATCATCTTCCTGTTTGAAAGAGAGAGAAAAGGGTCAAGACGTTAATATCGGATACAATCCTCAGCAGACACCGTCTTATAACTAGGCAATATGGGAAATGCACACCTTTGATTCTCCAAGGCGGTCATGCTTCTTTCCAAAGATGCTCCGACGCAATTGGTTCGCCTCGCTACGTCGCTTCCTACCATCTGTGAGGGGCTCGCCAGCTACGCTGCTAGCTGTGGTGTTGGGGTTGGTGTCGGAATCGGTATAGTCGGGAGTCTCATCAACGTCCTGGAGTTGTATCTAGTTAAAACATCGATCGAGCGGCAAAAGGCGGCAATGAAATAGATGAACTTACCATCTCCTCAGCATGAGGATGCTCCGGAGCGTCAGACATGGACGCGTCCGTGTCCACGCCGTTGGCTCGAGGTCGCGGAGCCATTGCGACTAAAATCTCAGAGGGGAGCCTCTTTACGCGACTTGCGTGCACGAAACGCGCTTCAAATGCGCCGCTGGGCGAAAGTGCGAGGGGCCGAGGGCGGTTCCGTCAATCTGGCAGGGGCCTCTGGCTTCTCGGGATGTTTTGGGCGGTGTTGGAAGCCGTGAATCGACCTCCCTTTTGCTGGTGGAAAGGAGAGGATGTTTTTTCTAGAATTGCGCCTGGCAGAGGCTCGACGTGCTCATCAAGAGGTGGTCGCCTTTTGGGCCTAGCGCTTGTGTGCAGGTCCCACCCTTGTCTCTCCGCCAAAGAAAGCCGATTCGTGCCCCACTTATTGCTCAAAGGAACAAGGAAAGTCCGGAGCCCAAGCGGGATTAGCCAACGACGTCAACGGGTCAGGGGCTTTTCAGCGCTGCAAATGCAGATGCGGTTCAATTAGCAGGGGATTTGCCGCCCGTCATTCAACATAGGCCTGCAAGGAGTAGGTACGCAGTGCATGTACTCGCACTCGCAGCATTTGAAATCACCGAGCGCTGCGTGCACGTGTCTCGTCCAGCTCCCAGCACTCGGCAGCTCGTATCTCGATCGTGCACACCTCATAATCAAAAACTACAACAATAAACTCTCCCGTATCGCTCGCCCTCTTATCCCAAAGCTTCTCTCGCTGGTGGCTCGCGGCCAGCTTCAAAGTCACGTGGTAGCAGCCAGGGTATCGACCCATCAACCCCACGTGCCGTTCTACCGCCTTCGCCCACCTTTCGAACCTGCTGACCTCGAAGTTTGCCGCTCCAGACTAAATTGCCAGGACTTTCCCCTCCATCGTTTGATCCGATTTGGGAACCATCTTCAGACCTTTCGCTCATTCTCTTCCCTTTTTTGAGAGCTTGATATTCGAACCCCCGAGGCTCCCTAGCTAGAAATCGGCATTGCCTCTGCCGTGCGACCCCCTAAAACCAGGCCGCGGAATCTCTCTCCCTAACTAAGCCTGCTTGCTGGAGTCCATACGAGTCCTCAGGTAGGAACACAAAGCTCCCAGTTTGCCGTTACGCCACCCTAACCAGAAGCTAGGCCATACCATACCACACGCGCGCGCTTGCCATAACAACAAATACCCTCTTTGAAGATGGACTCGTCGAAAACCCGCAGCGCCGTTGGGAAGCAGGCGGCGCAGTATGACTCACCTGAACAGCTTCTGGATGTTTTCAAGGCCGCTGCGCTCTCTGTTACCAAGCTCTACAAGACCTCCGCCAAGGCAGAAGCTCGCGCTCGTGCCGATGGGTACCAGGAGTGCCTGGACGATCTGCTCATGTTTCTGGACAGGGAAAACATTGGCTTGGACGATGGCGAGGGCTGGCGGATAAGGAGGTGGGCCACGGAAAGGCTTGATGGTCGAGACGCGGGACACCAGAGCGCCGAGAGCGAGGATGAGGTCGACAAGGGCGAACGGAATACATCTCCCGAGATCGCCAGAGCCAGCGCCGAACCATCCACCTCGACACCGATTCAGATCGAAACACGAACCGTCTCCCCTCCTGCTGCCGTCCATGTCGCTCCTATGAACGAAGAGCCAACTCACTTTGTCGTACCCACGCAAGACGCCTTTACTTTCCACTCGTCGTATCCTAATATCGCCACCTTGGATTTATCAGACCAAAGACAGCAGGAGGTGCCTGCTTTCCCAACATCCTTTAGTTCCAAATTTGGAGCAAGCTCTTCTCGAACGGGCCCGCGGTCCTCACCACACCTCGGTCGCGGAGCCGGGACGAAACGGAGGATGGACTTTGACGACTTTTTTGGAGGCTGCTTGGGCGGCAAAGATCCTGTGAACAATGGAAGCAAACGCAGTCGACATACATGACCGTTTCTCGCTCTCAACGACGCTTCTTTCTTTCCTTCTTCTTTTTTTGTTTTTCTACCGGCGATCACCATGTCGTTCAGAGATGGCAGACATAGCACCGCCACATATTTCGTATACATAGGATGGGAACATAGGGCAACTGCGGGACATGGGAGGGAGGTAGCATAGATATCAGGGGCGTTTTTTTATCTTCATTTTGGGGGAACGAAACTGCATCAATGGTGTAAATGGACGAAGGATTCTGTCATACATACCTGGAGTTTGTCTCGAATAGAAGGAATGAATGGGAGTAATCTAGGAACATACATATACCATGAATCAGAGCTCACATGTCAGCTCTGAATTGTCTGGACACGCGAATTTGTTTTGGGGGGGGGGCCATTGATTGTGCAACAGATTAATTGTAACTGTAATATATGTCAATTATATCAATCCTTGATTCGAATCCTACTCAGTGCCTGAATGGTTGGGGGAGTCGATGCCGAGCTGGGATCGCAATCTGCTGTTCTCGGCCTCGAGGTCTTCCAACTGCTGCTCCAGCACCTCCATCCTCTCAGTAGCGCCCAGCACCACTTCTTCGGATATCTTGGCCAGTCTCCATAGACGAAGCACGACAATCAGAGATCCAATGGACTCGGTCAAGCCTCTGGACGTTACATCTATGACGAAGCTGGCAATAATGACGGCAGCATCAAAGAGATGAAACCAAGAGGCAAGGTAGCTTCAGGTTGCCAATAGAGTTAGATGGACATGAATAAAAGCAATGTCAAAACAAACAAACAATAAATGACTTTTTTTTCAACCTACCGCAAGCCAAAAGCAAATAAACATGCCCCGAGTTCAACGAGAAAGAGGCTGCTGAATACCAGACCGGCAATTTCCAGACTCTCGGTCAGCTGCTCCACCCAGGGCTCATCGTTTTGGTGCATCTCGCAGGCAATCAGCTGGATAAAGACGTTTGCGAGGAGCGCAGCGACATCCAGCGCAACGATGCTCATGACAACGAAATGCTTGGTTCGGGACTCGAGGAGGCGCTGGCTTGTCCTGCGCCAGTGTTGCCAGGAGCGAGATGTAGATGAAGCTTGCTGGGAGGACCTGTCCCAGGCGGGAGAATCATCGCTGTCGTCGCCATGGTAGGACTGGAGCAAGGGGGCGGATGAGCGATCCGCCATGCTGGATAGTAGGTAGTTGTGGGAGGCTGGTGGGTGAGTGAGTTGTAATGTCACGGCAGTGTTGTAGTACGAGCCTCAAGCTATAAGCACAGGTCGAGCAAGCTTGGGATTTTGCACTGCAGAAGAAAAGGCGCTACAAGTCAAGAGAAGCTGGAATCAATGCATTAGTCTAGCAAGGTATCGAGCGTCAGCTGCCAGTAGTGAGTGACTTGAGTGGTTGAGCCGAAGATGCTCGTCAACAGCGATCCATCCATGCTGATATGCGGGCAGCAATCCATGCAATGTGAAGCCAGCGCCATTTAGCCAGTGGATAATTAGGTAGTGAATCTGCTTCCCCCACACAGCCCAGGTCCCAGCTACCACGGCCTTGCACCAGCAGTAACTCGAGTGGGCCGCGCACGAGCAAGCAGCCTTACGGGCGGGCAAACTTCGGCTCTGCGTCGCGGCAACACGAGGCTCAAGTGACGATTGTTCCCATCTCGAATTCTTCCCTCTCTTTGCTCTTCCAGATCCGTTACTGTCCTTTACGTCGCAGACAACCGAGCTGTCGCGTCCGATATCGCTGCAGCCAGTTAATCCAGGTCAGTAGCATTTGGCGCTTCGATGAATCCTATTTCGATGCAGAAAACCTAAAACGGTCGCGCTTCAGGCTCCGTCTAAAGGTTATTCCCAATCTGCACAGGGGTGGTCGCATCCTAGCTTTTTTTTTTCCTTCCCGTCCTATCAACAGCTCCTTGTTGATGTGACAAAGACAAGCCGTTGCATTGGTCGCATTCGAACAACCATCGCTGACACCATTGTCGTCCTTTTTCAGTTATCCCAGCAGAGACTCTGTCGATTCATTCGGTCAAGCACAATGTCGGACGCAGACAAGCCTGAGGGCATCCCCGAGGGGGAGCGTGAGCCGGAGCACGAGACTGCGGCCAGTGAAGAGGTGGGTTTAGCTTGACGCGCGCTTGAGACGAGAAAGCTGTTACGTGATGGATCTGACACGCCCGCCTGCTAGGAGGAGATTCTGGCGATGAAGCGCCGAGTTGCTGAGATGGAGGAGGAAGCCAAGAAGCTCCGCGAGATGCAGGCGACACTGGAGCAGCAGTCTGCTGATCTCGCCGACGACAAGGAGTCTGTGGATGCGCGCAGCATCTTTGTGGGCAACGTCGACTACTCGGCCTCCCCCGAGGAGGTCCAGGCGCACTTCCAGAGCTGCGGTTCCATCAACCGAGTCACTATCCTCCTAGACAAGTTTACCGGACAGCCCAAGGGGTAAGCACAGCATCTTTACAAATCCCGCCTTGACTACCTTCTGGCTCCCTTCTCTCTCTCTCTCTTATTGCTGTGCATTTTACAAGCTAACAATGGCGTCCTTTTCCCCTTCTATAGCTACGCCTATGTCGAGTTTACCGAGCCTAGCTTGGTGGCCCAAGCCCTCGTCCTGAACGAGAGCGTCTTCAAGGGACGCAACATCAAGGTCACCCCCAAGCGCACCAATATTCCTGGCATGAGCCGCGGTCGTGGAAGAGGAGGCTTCCGCGGCGGTGGTCGGGGAGGTTTCCATGGACGCGGCGGCGGCGGAGGCGGATTCCCCCGCGGCGGCGGCTACCGTGGCGGTTACCGGGGCCGTGGACGAGGCTACGCCCCTTACTAGGAGCAAGGAAGTGTTTCTCCAAGCACACGACATGCCCAGAGTGATGGATCGGGTGATGGTCTTTCAGGTACCGGCTCTGAGGGGAGATTCATCATTTCGCGCGACTAGAATGGTTGCTTGCTTTTGTTTGACTTTTTTTTTCTCTTTGTTTTGGAGAGTTATGGCGGATTCTTTTTTTCCTTCTTTTCTCTACGCAGATGACGAAAGATATCCAGCATCTAGGTTGGCATAATTGAGGAGAAGGGCTGGGAGGGAGAGCTACAAGAAGAAAATGGACGGGGATGAGGACGCCGGTATTGCTTTACTTTGATGGGAGAGTTGCGTGTCATCCAGTAGCCGGGTCTAAGTTGAGAAAGACAGGATCAGATATGGACGACGAGATTGCGTGTATAGTATCAGAATTCGACAAGGGAAAGGATCTGGCGTTTTAGGCCTTGGTATTGACACCAGATGCTGCTAATCGGAGGCTAGACGACAAGTAAATTGATTTTTCTCTGCTTGTGAGATTTGTCACAATTTGCTCGTTGCCAAGGCGCACAGCCAAGGCGTACTCGTCCAGTCAAGGCGCATCACATTGAAGCCATGGGTGTCTGTTGCAACGTTATCCTGTACATGGTGATGTGTGATGATTCAAACTTGGTCAATCAACGTGCTCTTTAGGGCGTCTCTTACAAAGCGTGAATGCAGGGGACAGCACCCCCTCCTCCACCGACTTCCGCCCTACGATTGACGACATTCGACGCTCCTCTGTGCGATTCCCACATCATAGACAGAGAGCATAGGGCAGATCCATACCCGTAGTGGGCATCTCGACACGACAGAGTCATGGCGCGCCCTATGAGGTTGGGCCAAAGGATGACAAACCAAGCAGCACACCTACCAAGGCTTTGCAGGTGGCGTTTTTTTTTTTATCTTTTGATGATACAGCTCCGCGCAGAAGCCGGCCGGGCCACACCAACAAGATGGTCTCATTTTGAGGCCAGGTGGCTTGTGACTTTTGCCGTTCAGCCTACAGCATTCGATACCTTTTTTCTTCTCTCTCTCTCTCTGGACCTTGTTCATCTGCTTAATCCCCTTTGGTACAACTTCCGATACGTTTTCTTGCCATCATGATCTAGTTGGAGCTTGTGTCAGCCAACCCATGTCAGTCACCCATCTATCTTCCGTGCTACTCTGAACCTAGAGGGGGAGCGATCTGGCGTTGGATTGGATGAGGTCAGGGTCACCAGCCCGGCACCCCGTCTCCAGATTGAGCATTTGATGCCAATAATAGTACAGCACAAAGAGGGCAGTGGGTGGTACAGAGTACAGAGTAATACACGTACAGAGTCTGAGTAATATAGAGGGGTCTGGTTCGATGGACTCCGTAAAGCGGTGCTTGTTCTGTACCCGCTCGGCTTGGAGACTTTTTGGCTCGATGGCAAAAAAAAAACTGCGCCCTAGAGCGGCTGTACCTTTTGCACTGTAAACATTGGTCATCACGGACCAGACGAGAGGGCTTCTTTCAACCACGGTGCCCCGGTAAAAACTGATTTGACAGCATTAGTCAAAGGCTGGCTGTGCCGACATGGCTCGTCGAGTTCCACAAGAGACGAGCAATGCACTACCATGAGATAGAGGCAGTGCCAGCGGGATAGCTGCCCAGGGCATGTCGTGCTCCCACAGGCAAACATGCAAATGAGCCGGGCGCCGTAGAGGAGTTTGTCAGGGCGTCAAAGGTGTCTTGTTCGCGCCAGGATCATGCTCCCGTGCCTGTTGCATTGCCCGTTGCGGGTCACTGCGAGGTACCTCTACCGGCCTGGGGCGGGCAAAAAAGTATCAGTGCATGTTGGCAGGAGTACATGAGGGCAACACCCAATCAGATGGCAGGGGGAGCACGACTAGCAGCAAGCTTTCTGTGGCTGTTCTTGTGCCGAGTGGCCGTGTCCGAGTAGTGAGGTTAGTAGTGGTAGTAGTAGTGGTGTTGGTAGAAGTACAGGTAGTAGTAGGAGAGAAAGGAAGAAGCGTGAGGTTCTTGATGGGTAATGTACCCAAAACGTCACAGGTAAGGTGCTGTAGGTGGCTGCTTTCGGACAAACAAACGGCGGGCTCGTCTTGTCGGCTCGTCCAGATATTCATTATAAATACTTGTACAAGACGGAACAAGATGGATTTCCTACATGCATTACAAGTACCAGAGCAGATGCCGGTCCCGTACTCCGTAGTGGTCAAATACACTGTAAAGACAGACAGAGACTCCCAGCGGCAACGGCAAGCCTAAGGGAGACCAAAGGAGGCCGCCTCTTGGCTCCCCCACCCTGGCCGCAACAGCCCCGTACACGCTGAGAGGGGATTCCACTTGTCAGCCCGCCTTTGCAATCCCGACTCGACTGGATTCCATCTCCTCCATCATCATCGCCCATTGCCCTGCCATCGCTGCTGCAGTGAGATCCCAGCCCCTCGCGTCTGCCTCTCGTCGCTGCCCTCGTTGCTGAGCACGAGATCGCGTCACGTGCTCCTTATCGCCCGCCACCCAGCCATAGAGCGGGGAGTCTGGCGCTGCTACTGCACAGCCCCAACTTTTGCTCAGTCCCGTCCAGTCCAGTCCAGTTCGCATCGTCGTCACTTGCAGCGTCTCGTCGTCGTCCTTCTCCTTAAACTGCGCCATCGTGAACCGCTGCCGTCCGCTTGTCTTGCCTGCTGTGCCTTGTCGGAAGGCTGGTGCTGCCGTGCCTGGAGCGCTGCGAACACGACCGAGATCCCGTCACCATGGCGAGTCGAAACGATTCTGGGTAAGCAAGCCAGCGCCTTCACAATATTGACACTGTTTTTGTTGTTGCTCTTGTTCTTGTTTTATACCAGGCCGCGGAGCCTCTCTTTTATGCAGTCCTCGTCCAGCTAACACACATGTCTTACAGTAGACCCAATCTGCGGATTACAAGTGCGTCCTTGATGCAAAGCCCACTCCCGCCCAAGAGAATTGTACGTTGTTAACATGGATGTCTCCTCATATAGTCATCGCCGCCGATGGTTTGTACAAGCGAGATGTCTTTCGTATGTGCCCCTCCCCTCCTGCTTGATGATGGGCGCTTTCCGCTTCCCTTTTGCCAGCCCACATCTCGCTAACAATCAGCATCAGGCTTCCCGGATCCCTTTGCTGTAGCGACCATCAATGGAGAGCAGACCAAGACGACGACTGTGAGCAAGAAGACGCTCAACCCGTATTGGAACGAGAGCTTTGATTTGTACGACCCATGTCCTCTTCTCGCACCCACCATGTGCCCATTCATGAAGCTGAATATTGATGTCTGTGTAGTCGGGTCGACGAGGGAAGCATCCTGGCCGTCCAGGTCTTCGATCAAAAGAAGTTCAAAAAGAAGGACCAGGGTTTCCTTGGCGTCATCAATATCCGAATTGGCGACCTGATTCCAGAAGTCGGACCCGAAGCCGACGGTATGTCTCAGGCCTCCCTTCCCCCTTTTATTTCCTGCAGCCTGCTAGTAGCTCGCTAACGCCTACGTCCTCCCCAGATCAAATGATTACGAGAGACCTAAAGAAGTCGACTGATAACCTCGTCGTGCACGGCAAACTCATCCTCAACCTCTCTTGCAACCTTAGCACCCCCATTCGTGCAGGCCAAGCGGCATCCAACCGTCCTACACTTGGTGCACCCAGTGCCTCTAACCTGTCGACCCTGTCCGCTCCGGCCGGCGACCGGCCCAGTTCTGCCATGTCTGGCCCCAATGGCAACGCGCTTGTTTCTCAACCCAGCCTCTCCTCCCACCATCCCGCAAGTGTCAGTGCCGTGCCCGCGTCTTCGAGCGTCAATGGCTCTCAATCCCGCCCCAATAGTCAGCTGAGCCCGTTTGAGGATGCCCAAGGCCGTTTGCCTGCCGGTTGGGAACGCAGGGAGGATAACCTAGGCCGTACATATTATGTTGACCACAACACACGCACCACCAGCTGGAACCGCCCGACGGCCGCCGGCACCGCCGCGGAAACCCGAAACGAGCGAGAGGCCGTTACTCAAGTTGAGCGCCAGCGACACCAAAACCGAACCCTGCCCGAGGACAGGACCGGTACAAGCTCGCCCACTCTCCAGCAACAACAAGGCTCCGGCGCGGGCAGCCCTAGCGGCGGCACTGCTGGCAATGCCGCCCCCAACGGCAGCCACACGGCCATGATGCATACAGGTGCTACCCAACCCGGCTCCGGTGAGCTTCCTCCAGGATGGGAACAGCGTTGGACCCCTGAAGGACGGCCCTACTTTGTCGACCACAACACGCGGACCACGACGTGGGTCGACCCACGCCGGCAGCAGTTCATTCGCATGTACGGCCAGAACAACACCAACGGCCAGATTCAGCAGCAACCCGTATCTCAGCTCGGCCCTCTACCTAGCGGGTGGGAGATGCGTCTCACAAATACTGCCAGAGTCTACTTTGTTGACCACAATACCAAGACGACTACCTGGGATGATCCACGCCTTCCTTCGTCGCTGGATCAAAACGTGCCCCAGTACAAGCGAGACTTTAGGCGAAAGCTCATCTACTTCCGATCTCAGCCTGCCATGCGCATCCTTAGCGGGCAGTGTCACATCAAGGTCCGACGATCACACATTTTTGAAGACTCGTTCGCCGAGATCACCCGCCAGTCTGCTACGGATCTGAAGAAACGACTCATGATCAAGTTTGACGGCGAGGACGGTCTGGACTATGGCGGTCTGTCCCGAGAGTTCTTCTTCCTCCTTTCGCACGAAATGTTCAACCCCTTTTACTGTTTATTCGAATATTCAGCGCACGATAATTATACCCTCCAAATCAACCCTCACTCCGGCATCAACCCCGAACATCTCAACTACTTCAAGTTTATCGGACGTGTGGTTGGTATGGCCATCTTCCACCGGCGATTCTTGGACGCCTTCTTCATCGGTGCTTTGTACAAGATGATACTTGGCAAGGGTGTCACGCTGGCAGATATGGAGGGTGTAGATGCAGACTTCCATCGTTCACTGCAGTGGATGCTGGATAACGACATTTCGGGAGGTATCCTTGAGCAAACATTCTCCACGGAAGACGAGCGCTTCGGAGTCTTGACGACGGAGGATCTGATCCCTGGCGGTCGTGACATTGAGGTGACCAACGAGAACAAGAAGGAGTACGTGGAGCTCATGGTCAAGTGGCGTATCGAGAAGCGCATTGCCGAGCAATTCCAGGCATTCAAGGAGGGCTTCCAGGAGCTGATCCCTCAGGATCTCATCAACGTTTTCGACGAGCGTGAACTCGAGCTGCTCATTGGAGGCATTGCTGAGATTGACGTTGACGACTGGAAGAAGCACACGGATTACCGCGGATACACAGAGTCGGATGAGGTGATTCAGAACTTTTGGGCAACCGTACGATCCTGGGATGGCGAGCAGAAATCGCGTCTGCTGCAGTTCACCACGGGTACCTCGAGAATCCCTGTCAACGGATTCAAGGACCTTCAGGGCAGTGATGGCCCCAGAAGATTCACTATTGAAAAGGCTGGCGACCTGACCAATCTACCCAAGGCACATACTTGGTAAGTTCTTTTTAACCACGTATCCCCACAAAGCAAAAGGCGCAAAACGCTAACAATCTCGACACACAGCTTCAACCGAATTGATCTGCCTGCATACAAGACATTGGAAACGCTACAACAGAAGCTTACTATTGCCGTTGAGGAGACCATGGGCTTTGGTCAAGAATAGACAAGAGGCTTGGTGTATGGTGTGCCCAAATCACGGGGCGCCCTGAAGCCACAGCCCTGTACAGTGCTGTGTAGCAGTATTGCTTTTTCAACACAGATGCCTTCACATCCCCTCATTGACAGTATTTGGGTTTTTCTTTGGGTACATATGCTTTGGTTGAAGAGTTAGCAGACAGACTTGGTATGCTTGGTTTGGCGCTGGTGGGATCTATTTGTTAACAGACGAGACGGGATGGAACGAAATGCAGCGCTGTCAATTGACACGAGAGCGAAAAAGAAGATGCGAGATCAAAAGACGGCCCATGATGACGGATGAGAAGAGATGGGCCAGCGTTTGTGGACCAAGGTGCTTGGACTCGGAGTGTCGATGACCAATGTGCCTTGTTGCATGGGCTTTTTTTTTGATGTTGTGAATGATGGGAGCGCCAATATTTATTAATAGGTGGAGGTATTACGATATATATATAGTAAAGGCAAGCATTGAATGGAATTTGACACTTTCCCCCCCCCCCCCATTTCCCTTTTTTGCTCTAATGTAGACAATGTTGGTTAGATTCAACGATCCATGGATTGAAAGTGAATGCTTATGAGAGATTGTTCATTTGGCATGTGAGGCTGTTGTTACTGGTTCACATAATGACACGCCATTCTTTGGATCGCTTATAGTTCCTTTGGAATTGGTACAAGTATTTTTGGGCAGATACTCTACACCTCTAACCTCCCACGACCCAGCGAGTGTATGTACACTTTTGAGGACAAAAAAAACAGGGTTAAATAAATAAAAAGAATTATGAGACGTTGAGTCAAGAGTTGACGTGGTTTTCTCCCGTCACGCTGACTCTTTGGATTTTTTTCTTCCATTTTTTTTCTCGTTCTTTGGATTCCATTGAATCTCATTTCAAATCTCAACTCTGCCAAGTGATTTCTTTCTCTCCAAAGAAGAGTGAAAAACGGGGCCCCCTTTTCCCCTTTGTAGTAGCATCTTGTGTGTCGTTGAAACCACTTAAAACACCCATGTTACCGCCTCAGTCTCCCTTTTTTGCTTCCTTCTTTCCCTCGCTCTTTTTCCTTTTACCGCCTGTACCACATGCGCGTAATCTTGGTGTTGCGCATCTTCCTCTGCAACTGGAAGATGCCGTACATGAGGGCCTCGCTGGTGGGCGGGCATCCGGGGACGTAGATGTCGACGGGGACGATGCGGTCGCAGCCGCGGACGACGCTGTAGCTGTAGTGGTAGTAGCCGCCGCCGTTTGCGCAGCTGCCCATGGAGATGACCCATCGGGGCTCGGGCATCTGGTCGTAGACCTGGCGCAGGGCCGGGGCCATCTTGTTGGTCAGGGTGCCGGCGACAATCATGACGTCGGACTGGCGGGGAGAGGCACGGAAGATGATGCCGAGGCGGTCCTGGTCGTATCGCGGGGTCGAGAGGTGCATCATTTCGACGGCGCAGCAGGCGAGGCCAAAAGTCATGGGCCAGAGCGAGGATTGGCGGGCCCAGTTGGCGACGATGTCGAGCGTGGTGCTGTGATTGAGTGACGGGTTAGACATTGTTGTTTTTCCTTTCTGGTACATGTAGATTTCTGGGAGGATGACAACGTACAGCGCATATTGCATGACGCCCTTGGTGCCCTCTTCGCTGGGGAGGGCAACTTCCTTGCGAACCTTGCCGAAGCTCGCGGAGTGGGGGGTCAGCGAGGTGGCATCTTGTCGAGACGTTGTTGTGAAGGCGGCGGCTCGGAAGGGCATCAGCGCAGAAGCGGGCTTGACTACATTGTGAGAAGAATTGCCTCGTTAGCACTTTATCCATTTGTTTTATATGTCTTTTCTCATTCTGCCATGCTGCTTCACGAGAGAGGGCGTGCGTGTTATGTTATGGCTCGGAAAATTTGACGCACCTCGGAGGGCCATTGAGGCCGCGGATCGCGTTGCCGGCAACATTGCTGCTGTGAGGAGAAGGCGAACAGGAGCTTCGAGCCTTGCTGGGGGGGGGGGAGGAGGTTGGGCGATTGGAGGAGCCGCGGCTGTTGGAAAAGAAAGCTGGGAGGTTTGAGGCTGACGGGTTGCGGGAGGACCAAGCAGAGATGGGTTGATTGATTGATTCGCCTCTCTTGCCCCGTGATGCCGGAATTGCGAGGACGCTGATTGGCTGGGCTGGGATGGGCGAGAGCGAGGATTAGCCGTGGGGGAGGGATTTCGCCTCCATGCTTGTCATGGATGGGGCTTCGATGATGAAAAGGCTACCCTGGAGCATTTTTCCTGATTTTGGGTCGAAAGCGAAGATACAATGAAAAGATCATCGAGGTGTTGATGCTTTTATCTTGTGTATACGTAGCCACAAGATCAGCAATATGAGGTGAAAATCCTTTGTAATAAATCATGTTTTAAGCGATTGCTTCTCACGGAAACATATGGGGATAGATTACAAGTTCAAGCTAGAGAGCTCTCTGAAAGCATATAATACACCAAAATTAAGAGCATGAAGCAGAAAACAAAATACACTCGCCTCATTGAAACCAAAAAGTCCGTAATAGAAACATCGGACATGGTGGAAAATAAACAAGCTGCCTCTATATAATCAGTGTCCAATGTCGCAATCTCGATCTCAGCAATCACTAACACGCCAAATACAAGACACAGAAACCACCAACCAAACACTTCCCACCTCCAGTACAACACATATATAGGCACAAGATGAGCAAACAAAGATCCTATTCATCTTGCTTTACTCCCCCTCCTTCTCCTATCCCCGTTCAACCTCCGCCTCTCAAAAGCATCCAGCCCCCCCGCTGGTGAAGTCACACTGACTTCAGCCCATCGCACTAGTTTCTCGTCCTTCTTTTCCCCTTCCGTCTAGCAAAGCTCGCCCGGATGCCATGGGCTTTTAAACCTTTTTGATGGTTTCCATGGATATGGCAGAGCTTGGAGCGCTGTTTCGGCTGATTAGATGCCGGGTGCTGAGGTACCGGTGGGAAGAGAAGCAGCTCAACCAATTGGTCAAATGGCATTGTCAAATGCCCGTATGGCAAAGGAAATGGAAAAGCTATAAATACCCAAGAAGCTTCCATTACTCCCAAGTTTGTGCCATGAGAGCTGTCAATTCAGGCACATGCAAACTCGTCAAACCTGAGCTTCCCGTCCTCTCTCAACCCAAGTCTGTCAGCACTTTGTTCTTGAAGCTTAAAAAGACAAGACATAGACAATTACTTCATAGTGGTGGACCATAAGCAACCAAAACAGTTCGAAATGAACGCCCTCCCTCCCCAAAACATACAAGGCCCTTGTCCTCACTGGGCCAAACTCCCCCATCGAGCTCCAAAATGTCCCCCTGGAGCATCCCTCGGCCAGCCAGGTCCTCGTAAAGGTCATCGCCTGTGGCGTGTGCTGGTCTGACATGGAAGTCGCACGCGGCCACATGGGCAACGTCTTCCCCCGTATACCAGGCCACGAAATCGTCGGCGACATTGTCGAGGTGGGCTCCGCCGTGAAGAATCTCGACGTGGGCCAGCGCGTGGGCGGGCCGTGGCACGGGGGACACGACGGCGTGTGCCGCGAGTGCCAGCGCGGCGAGTTCCAGTATTGCAAGAACGAGGTCATCAACGGCGTGTCGCGCGACGGCGGCTACGCCGAGTACGTCCTGCTGCGAGCCGAGGCCGTCGTCCGCATCCCCAGGGATATCGATCCTGCCGAGGCCGCGCCGCTGCTGTGCGCCGGCGTCACCGTCTTCAACGGCATCCGCAAGCAAAAGGTCGAGCAGGGCCGCCTCATCGCCATCCAGGGCCTCGGCGGGCTGGGCCACTTGGCCGTCCAGTATGCCAGCAAGATGGGCTACGAGGTGGCGGTGCTGTCCCACGGCAGCGACAAGGAGTCGTTTGCCAAGCAGCTGGGCGCGCACCACTACATCGACACGGGCAAGGCCGATGGCCCTGCCGAGCTGGCCAAGATGGGCGGTGCCTCCCTCATCGTCCAGACGGCGCCCAATCCAAAGGTCGTCGGCGCCCTGGCCGATGGCCTCGCTCCCAACGGCAAGATCCTGAGCCTGGCCCCGGTGGGCTCCGTCGACGTCAACACCGTGACGCTGATTATGAAGGGCGCCAGCGTGCAAGGCTGGGCGAGTGGCCATGCGCTGGACAGCGAGGAGGCCATTCAGTTCGCCATGACGCACGGGGTCAAGTGCATGGTTGAGCGGTACCGATTCAGCGACGTCAAGAAGGCCGTTGATAGCCTGGAAGCCGGCAAGCCGCGGTTCAGGAATGTCTTGATAATGTAATGAGATGCTGATGACTGATGCTGTTGGTGCTGGTGTTGGTGTTGGGAGTTGGGAGTTGGAATTTACTTTTGGGAGGAGAATCGACGACGAAGGGGTAAAAGAAAAAAAGAAAGAGCGGTAGGGCCATGTCCGTGCCAACTTGAGCACACATTCGTGTCCCAAGGAATTAGAGGCAGCACCTGAGTAGCACCTCTAAATGATTGTATAATGATGCAGTGTAACTTTTCAAAAGAAAAAAAAAAGGAAATAGACTCGGTTCTACAACATTCGCAGTCATCATATGCAACCATGGCCGTGGTGTGCGGCCAACATTCAGTAACAATCTAGAGAATTCCATTTATTGGTGAATAGAAACGGTGTAAATACTGTCAAGTAACCTATCCGGTATGCCCCCATCTCAAGTTCCAGCCAGCTCAAAAGCTGCCCATCAATAAATCATCAATTTTTCCGTCAGCCCACCACGGGCTGTTGTGCATTCGCCATTCACAATGCCTTCCATCCCCCCCCACGTCATGTCCCCGGACCAGGATTCAGGCAAGTCGGCTCGACGGCGAATTCTCCTAAGCGGCGGTCGGAGCGGGCGTCTCCTTGACAAAGATGGTCTTTGCACCCGTCGGGCACATCACGGCCGCGCAGAAGCAGTCCTCCTCGGGCTTGAGCGCGCACACGATTCGGCGTTGATGCTTGGGTTGCAGCAGCAGCACTGCTTGTACGTCGGCGGCGGCGTGGGCGGCGGCGTGTACGGCGGCGTGCCGTGCCAGAACGTGGGCGCGCCGGCGGGGGCAGACGACCTGGGCGCAGACGCACTCCGACGCCGGGATCGACCTGTTGCAGTCGATGCGGTTGTTGCTGATGTCGCAGCAGCAGCACCCAGAGTCGGCCGGGGGCGGCGTCACGAGGGCCGAGGCGCCCAACACCAGCGCGGAGACGACGGCAAGCGAAAGCGACTTCATGATGCTGTTTCTTCTATTTTTTCTTTTTTTCTTTCTCAGTAATTGAATTGCTTGGCTGGGGTCTGTTTGCGCAGGCGGCGGCCCGTCGGCTTTTATTCTCACCGTCAGTACCTGCAGGGAGGCCAAAGTGTCTCAGAATCAAAGACAAGTCTGGGGGCAACCAACACTCGTGTCTGTCTCGGGAAAAAGTGCGGTGTTCTGGTTCACGACGCAAACAAGGGCAAATCTGCACCACGAAATTCCCAGCAAGAAGCAGAAAATGAAGAAATCTCGTTAGGGGGAGTTGAAGGAGAATCGAAAAAAGGGACTTTGCAGCGGATTTGTCGAGAGTTTTGAATAGGAAGCAGAAGGGTGAATAGAGAGTCAAGATGGTCCGTGTACTTGACTTAGGGCTATGAGATGAACATCGGACGAGGCACAACCCGGCTCTTTCCCTGGCTCACCTCACGGCTTCCCGTAGCCTCGTGCTCCTTCCTTCGTCGACTTGCCAACACCCAATTCCAGCTCCTCATTCCTTGAGCCCTCTCGGCCCCTTTTGTCACTCTCCTCTTTGCCTCTTCCTCCTCTTGGCCCTATAGCATCTCTTCCTCTTTGCAAAGATACATGCATGTATACACAGACTCTTCCCCGTCTGAGCCTCTCTTGTGCAACTCGACTTCGCAGCCGCATTCCAGCCCCAAAATTAGAATCTTGCGCTCCGTCAATCACCGCACGGGCTTCTCTTTGGCTTGGGATGATCTGGTCTTACATAGTATGTGCCAGACCTGAATAGCCGCAACCAACACCAGCAACTTATTCCTCCGGCTCGCCAAGAGAGGGCTCCGAGTCTTTCCATTCTCTCGGTCTTTCCTCATCTTGTCAATGCCCGTCATCGCCGTCGACGCCACCGAGGGTCAATCTTGTTCTCGGGAATTGCCCTTTGCGTCAGTGTACTCTGTGGTTGTTGCACAGTGATTAGGAAATGACGATGCTTGTCCCCGTGAGTAAGGCAGCCTGAGACACATTGTCTCTAAATTTAGACTCGGGCGAAAAGTACCTCTCGGTGCAAATAGACGCAGTACTCTGCCAACCAAAGAGTCTTATTACATTTTGCTGGTAATAGATAGGTACCCATCTACTTCGTAGTATGTAGCAAGTACTCGCGCTTCGATACCATCACATGGGAACAATCAGGTAAACATCTCTTCTACATGCACACAGCTCATCTTGCACTGATTACCGACAGTCACACTTGGAATATTCACTTCACATCATTCCCTTTGCATTTGTTCCCCACACCAGTATATAAAACCCTTCCACTAGCCTGAATCGTACATGATGGGAATAAATAGAGAAGAACCTAATATCACATACGCCAAATGCCATGAACCTCGCAGTGCGTCATTTTGATCCGTCAAATTTCACAAACATGGTAACTTATGAAAAAAAAAATGGAGACAACAATAGTAAGCCACCTCATACAACCAATCTCATGAGTTGGGGCACATGATTTAGGTACCGGGAACAGGAAGGACGGGGTACAGAGGGTTGCTCTCCTTGGACATGGGGCGCTCGTTGGCAAGCGGGCTCCTGGACTTGCCTTCAAGGTCCATGGCATCAACATCCTTGCGGATTTTGCTGACGCTAGGATACTCTTCCTCGTAATCACCGCGCTTGAGGCGCCCTTGGACGTACTCACGAAGGGCCTCAATCACCCGCATGTTGTCGACCCATCGCTCGTACTGCTCCTCTCGCTCGCGGGTGCCGTCACTGACGTCTGAGGATTCCGAGGATGGAGATCCAATTGATTGGGTAGATTCGCTGGCCTTGGGAGTGACTGCGCCAGTGGGCTCCTCGACAGATCGTGGCGGTGCGCCGCGAGCTCTCTGGAGCATGCCACCCGAGTATCGGCGGCGTTCACCCGCGTCAAAGCTAGGGCCCAGCGTTGCCGTGGTCGACTGTCCGAATCCCTGGCTAACGGCCGGCAGGCTAGTGGGCAGGCTGGGATACATGATGGACGAGGCAGTCGAGCTGTGGCGGGACTGTGGTGAAAATCCCGACGAGGCTGAGGGGCTTGGGGAATGACCAGAAGTGTATGACATGGCGCTGGACGGCGGTGTCACTGCAGGGGTGCCGGTGGACGAAATGGCCGTCAGGGGTGATGCCATGCTTGCTGCCGAGACGGGCTGGTGGTAGCCATCAGCACCAACGTGCATGGCATCTGGGCCGCGGTGAAGCGTAGTTGGCGACGGCGTGCTGCGGTATCCAGCGAATTGGCCTTCGTGGGGGTGCATTCCCGTGGTCATTTGAGGAGCGGTCTCGTACACAGTATTTTGCATCTGCCCTAGCATCTGGTCGAGCTGAATGAGGTCCTTTTGCGACCTCGCATTGGGCATGGGCAGATAGTACTGCTGGGCCAAGGGATTCTGAGTAGGCGCGGGCGCAGGCGCAGCGTGGACCATGCCGTGACCTACAGCATGACCGGCCGGCTGGGGAAAGTAAGATTCGGTGGCGGCCATGGGTCCGCTGGGGATAGACAGGGCGTTGTGGAGAGGGAGCAGGGAGCGTCCGATCTGAGCATAGGAAGTCGGGTCGATCTGGCGACGCTTGACGTTGCCAAAGAAATCGTCCACCATCTCATGAGTATGAGTGCGCTTGCGGTCATAGCTTGCAGCGTAACCAATGTGCTCAGAGCGGGGTGCCGTGTTGACATGCTGTTGGTTGAAGTAGAGACCATAGTTTGTCGACGGCTGAGGAGCATAGTAGCCGCCAGCATGTGGTTGAGGGAAGCCGGTGACGGGGCTTCGCATCTGGCCGTTGTGGTCATAATAGCTGGGGGCTGAGAGGATTCGAGTTAGTGACGACGAAAAGTCGAGACGGTGAAGTACGGCTGCAGAGTACTCACGTTTGGGAGCTTGCGGCCTGTAGTTCATGCCTGGCTGGTTATCCTGGCCAGGTCGGGAGAGAACCGAGTCATCGGCATGGGTCTGGGAGAGCAAGTCAGCCAAAACTCGACGATCGCCAACATGGGGAGCACTGAGTACCTTGACGTGCTTCTTCAAGTCCTGAGGTCTCTTGAAAGACTTGCCACAAAACTCGCACTTGTGAGGCTTGAGAGGGACGTGAACACGGATGTGAGAAGTGATGTGGTCACGCTTGACCGTGGTGGTGCGGCAAGAGTTCCATTGGCAGGTGAGGCTCAGGTTGTTTGTGCTCTTGCGGCCAACATGACGCTCACAAATGTGTTCCTGCACGAGACCTGGTTAGCATTCCGCGCACAAGGAAGTGTAAAGTAGGCTCAGTGTCTGCTACCAAGCTCCTTCGTCAGGTTATCGCATCACTTACATAGAGCGTCTCGGCATTGGTAAACTTGAGGCCGCACTGGTTCCAGCGGCAGACGAGCTGCCGGGGCGCATCGACGGCGTCACCGAGCGACGGCGACACCTGGGCGTTGGACGAGGCACTGCTGGCATTGTTGCCGGTGCTGGTGCTGGTGCTGCCATTGGGGCTCGTGGTGGACGAGGCATCGGTTGGTGAGGCGGACTTGTGCTCATGGCTGGGCGACAGAGCCGACGCCTGGTCGGAGACTTGGGCCGACGATTGTCGGGGCTTGTTGCGTGGTGGGGGCGGCAGAAAAGTCAACCAGAGAGCCGCGATCTTCGGGGAGGGGCCAAGAGGCGCTTTGGCGCAGCAGGCAGGCAGCAAAAATGTCAGGAGGGGGATGCAGTTGCCGATGCAGTTGCAGATGCGGGATGCGCAACAACGGCGGGCGGTTGCAGGGCGGTTTTATCTTTAAAGTCGAACAGAGGATCTCTGGGGGGGATACGGGATGCCGGGATATTGAATGGAATATGGGATTATGATGGACGCAAGTTCCGGGGGAAAAGACTCGCGCCTCTGGTCGAGCCTTTCTGGGGGCAGAGGCTCCCTTTACATCGACACAAAGGCCTGGGCAGGCGCGAGAGGGCCAAGCGGAAATTCTTGGCGGTCTTGGCATTTCTTGGCGTTGCTGGGCTAGCGGTTCGGATGGAGGGGGACCCGGGGCGACTTGCTATGCGGGCGGCCTCTGAGGGTCTCACAGGTCCCGCACAGGTATTCCCTAGCAGTCCAGCCCGCCGCAGCGCAGCGGCGCATACGATGCCAAGAAATGCCAAGACTTGGCATCCTTGGCGCGGTGTCCACCCGGCGCTCTCGATTGGCCTCGTGGCCCTCGCGAGCGTCGCTCTGGTCGCAGTCGCAAGTCGCAGTGGCCGCTCGCTCCGACCTTTTGTGTGTAAATCGATTCGAGCCATGGCACATGTCTGTCTGTGTCTGATCCTCTTCTCCTCCCTCTGCTGTCCACAGTTTGGTACCATACTGTCTCCTGGCCCCCCCCCCGTCTGTTTAATTACATCTCGCTCTCGCGCCTTTACGGCGAGGCGGTGCCTCTTTGCTTTGCTTTGCTTTGCTTTGCTTTGCTTTGCTTTGCTTTGCTTTGCTTTGCTGTGCTTTGCTTTGTGCCGTCATGCTGTCATGCGTGATACAGAGGCTGCTCCTCCTCCCACTACTAATACGGGTACTGTACAGGTTGGAATGGATGGATGCGTGTATCCGTGCAGGTCCATGGTGGCACCTATGCTGCAGGTACCTCGTATGTATGGAGATGGAAAGCATCAAGTAGGTGGAAATAGGGACCGCCGGTTCAGACGGCATAGATAGACGGGACGAACCCTCATTTCTTGTCAGACACGATGGGAAATGACAGCATCCAAACCAACGGATAGCAGCAGCAACCAGCCGCGAATTGCCTCGATATCTAGCGGTTACGCGGCCCTAACAAAGCAAATAAAGCGGTGCTCTTTATTCCCGTACGGAGTAATTTGCACCAAGTACGAATATCGGGAAACAGGTACGAAATCGTAGGCGGAGTTCTGGGCCTCCGCCTTATCAGATGGGATGTGCTCCTGTACGGCAATACCTGCACAGTCCCTATATCCATCCAGGCGGCCGCTGCCAGTCTCACCACGCTTCGTTTTGCGTTGGCCGTGGCAAATCCATATCTAGCCTGTTCGTTCATTTGCCTCGACAGGCCCATACTTTTTCCAACGGCTGAGCATGTCGTTTCCAAACAACAGGCCATGCGCGGATGACACGACACGCCCATGGCCATGCAGATGAAGGAGGGATGGGCTGTACAGTATACCTGTCCATGTAGGTATGCTCGCCAAGTCGGAACAGCATTATGCATATCTCGAGACGCCTGAATCAAGCTTTCCGCCGCATTAGAGACAAAGCCAAGAGCGCCGAGACGACACTAGCCCGCCATGTTGCCCAAATCAAACTCTGGCGCCCGGTTGGCGTCTGAGCACCGCGTCAGCGCCTCTCCCTTCAGCCAGGTCGCGTGCAAGGAGACAGAAGGCTGAAGATTGTTGCTTGTTGCAATACAGAAGAGCCGCTAGCCAGCCTGCCTGCTGCAACGCACAACGGCTTGTTCCTTGGGTCTCGGTTCAGCTCGTCGGGACGTGGGCTCGTACGGAGTGCTAAACTTGCCTCCGATATCATGGCTCCAAGTCGCCTGGAGTCGCATCGCTGGACGACAGAGGCATGGCCCGAGTTGGGGCCCGGTGGACCAGGGGTCGTTTGCAATGGGACGGAAACCGGTGCCAAATTGCCATCTGACTTGGAGTCCGTAACTTGCTCGCAATCGATGGACTACGGCAGAAGTGCAAACGTGGCCCAGCTCCTTTATTGGCGGCCTGACGGACCCAGAAGACTCCGACCAATCTCGATAGCCAGGTAGCATTCGGCTATGTGCATAATCCGTCCCAAGGTAATACGCTCTCTCTGTTGTCCGTGGCTATACAGTACATGCGCTCACTCGGCTTTTGCTATCACTACTAGATAGGTATGATTTCTCTCATCCATGGAGAGAGGTGCACAGGCTGTTGTTGGTCTAGCAAAGTGTTGATTCGCATCTGTGTCTTTTTTTGTGTCTGTCCTGTTGACCCCCCTTTCCTGATTGAGCAATCCGTGCAGCCGGTCACTGGTACAGGACCCTGGCCCGGTGCCTGTGCCTGGCTAATTGTACGCAGTACCCCATAACTCGTACCTGATGCTGATGCTGCTTGATGCCTGTCTGGGCATCTACTAGGTACTGTTACTGCTACTACCACTAGTAATACAGGACTGTATCTGTCACATGGATGCTGGATACCATCAGCTTGGCCCGATGCCATGGACTAGGAATGTCCATTCGATGCTGGCCAGGGTCTACCTTTGTACCTACTTTGGTAGTAGTCCGTACTAGATAGATGTCACCAAATGCTGCTGCTTTTGCCTCCTCACCAACAGTCAGCAACTAAACCACCGGCTCATCTAACCCGTCTGTGTAGTCGACACAGATACATGGCCACCCTCGGGCTCACACACACAACTGACTGTTGACATGTCGTCTCTTCTTCCCATCTTTGCACATACATACTCGTCCACAATGACCCCCTCTCCTCGGTAAACCAAAAAGGCCGTTGCCATGAAGAAGAAAAAGACTCCATTATTCCCCCTATCGCCAAGACAAACCACATCCCACTACTGCTAATACCAAGCAACATTGCCACTTTGCCAAGGAGCCGCCACCCAACTCCTACTTTTCTTCAATGGCACACATACATTGTCCGCTGCACACACACCTTTCCCCGAGCATGGTGGCAGTGCATCGAACCTAAAAACTTACGAGTGGCAGACAAAAGGGAAAAAAAAGGAATAGAAAAAAGATGCCTTGTTCTTTTGAAAAAGTCCGAGGTTGTTTATCCCACACTTTTTTTTTTTTTGGTTAGTCACGGCGGAGGTTTGCAAGAGGCGCCAGACGTTGGGAATACGCACCATTCTTGATGGCAAGCGGCTATTCTCTTCATCCTTTTCACAGGAACAAATACTATTGGATTTCGAATCAAATGCAAGGAAAATGACCAAGCAACTCGGAAGGATTCCGTATTATTGTTGCTGCGGTATCTGTACTACCATCACCCAGCAGCAGCAGCACCTGTATTAGTAGAACCCTCTTGGTATCCCGCGCCATCTCGAGCCCATCAAGCCTCGAATCCGCCCCCGTCAAACCAGCAACGTTTCTTCCCGTCCCATCGCATCAGAAAGGCCAACAATCTCGTCACCCAGAAAGAAGAAAAAAAAACGACTGATATACAAGCAATGTCTTGGCACCAGCCCGTCTGGGCGTTAACGCAATGGCTCGCCAAGGCTGCGTTATCTAATCCATTCATCCATCCATTCTTGCTCATTTTCTTACTTGCATGGAATCTTTTTAAGCTTACATGTGCATCCTTTGGGGTAATTTTGGATTCTCGTTCTTTTCTTCTATGTGAACATCTGTCATGTTCCTTTTCAATTTCCCATTGTATCTTCCGCATAAGCCCAAGACTGTGTTTTAAACCCATCACGTCTCCAGCCAAAACATTACTCAAAAACACACACAAAAGTCGATCAACAACCAATAACATCACACATACAACACCACATCATGCCATCACATCATCGTAAACCTCTCCCTCCACAACATGTCCTCGGCTCTCGCATCTGATCGACAACCCTTCCTTCCGTTGTTCCTCTGCATTCCCTGCTCGTACGTACAATCGTAGCCACATCTGCGCTGACAACTCAGCGAATCCTCTAGTCTGGCATCTTGCCAGCAAATCCCATTCAGCCCAGCCTCCCTGCACAAGCGCCACGCTATGGCCCTTTGTGCCTCTGCTAGCCGGAATTGCATTGTGTGCTGCATACATGTACCTAGTCGGTGCGAGTACGAGCAGCAATCGTCCCCCCTCCACCTCGTAACCGTAAGCCAGTGAAACCATTCATCTTGACAACGCACAACCAACATCAAGTCAATAAAATCAATTACACGCACGTCACCGGATGCCACACAATGTCAAAAACTTGAGGAAATGGTCAATACTTCCATTCTATATAATCGAGTCCCTCAACGAGACCGGAAGCTACCCATCTGGCTATGCCAGTCCTCGGTGAATACTGAGTTTTTTTTTTTTGGTTCCTTTGTCCTTCCCTCACTGAGATATATCCGTCTCTTTGAGGGGCTCTTGAAAAGAGACAAGCATCAGAAGCCACGTCACCTCTGTTGTTCCCCCCTCACTTCCTCTTTTTTTTCAGCTTTGCGCATTGGTGACCTCTTTCTCCACGTAAATCCAACTCCCAGTCCTTCTCCATCATGATGCCATTTTCATGATGCCATTTCCATTTCTATAAAGCCAACCAACCAATCCCCTCTCCTCTTGTGTGCTATATCAAGCAAGGAAGCGTGAAAAAAAAAACAAAAGATAAAAATAAAAAGCAACTGAAGTGGAGAATTGTTGCATCTCGAGCCTGAAAGTGCCGCCATTGGGCAGCCATGGCAGATTGGAAATTTCTTCCGCGAGTGGTGTTGAAGAGCCAAAGCGCTTTCGGGAAGCGCCGTATTATGAAGTTTTTTTCATTTCAAAAAATGCGTATGTGCAAGAAAATAT